>JAUZNK010022934.1:2695-20334 GCA_035046665.1 Euphysa ruthae | reverse complement strand
TTGTCTTGTAATTTTCATAGCTAATGTATATTTGTTTGTGGCAGAATAAATACTTACTTACTTACTTACTTACTTATTTAAATCAAAATGCGAGAGTAAAGTATGCCTTCGCGCATCGCATGGTATTCCGTGTACAGATTTATGCGGTTGTACTAACTATGGAAATATACCATTCCATACAGAAAACTACGAAAGTAATAGCGACTATACATATTATGAATTCAGCAACGGTGACGTATAGGAACTTAACTTTAAAAAAAAAAACAAAATACAATACAAAAATTTATTTTTACTGTAAATAGCACTATAATAGTCACTCTAAATGGTTTTAAGGCTTTTCAGGGGGTAATTATTTTAGAACTTCGCTAATAAAATAAATATTCAAGTCACAATACTGCTTTTAAGTTACCTTCATAAACAAAGAGATTTTAATCAAACATTGTGTGTATGTTTAACTATAATATAGCTAAATAACATTGTTTAACTTTTATTTAGTAAAGGTTTTGTTTACCCTTTGTTTTTAAAACTTTGCTTTGGAATATATTGAAAACTATAGATTTTTACAATATGGTTTTTCCATATTTTTGTTGTAAATTTGATGCTATAAATATTGGAGTACTTTATTTGCACAATTTCAGACTTTGAATTATTTTTACCCTTGATGACGTCATGTTTTTGCTAACTCCCAAATCTTGTATTTGGCTTTAAGTATTTTCAAAGAAGCTGACATGTCAATATTGAATAATTAGCTAAAAATGAATTTTTTAAATTAAAACCAACAATCTCCATCTCAAGTTACCAGCTCTCTGAACGTATGTTGTAAGTTAACTCCCAAAGAACTCAAATTTAACGAATCAAACTCACGGTGTGAGAAACTAGTTAGGACCATTTTGATTCTCTAGGCGTTACTATAGAATATAGCAATCCTTTCTGACGCCGTTGCTCTTGTGAAAATGGAAAGTAGAAGTGTTTTTGTTTGACCTAAACCATTTGGGAAAGTAGCCAATAAGAATCTCGCCATATTCAATAATTGGTGTCAGGAAAAATACCTCCGAGAAATAAAGCCACCAGAAATATACCCCAACAATTTTCCCACTTGAAAAATACCCCTGGAAATATACCCCAGTACAACAAACCCTCCGGATATATACCCCCGGAAATATACCACGTGAAATAAACCCCCGGAAATATAACCCCTGAAAATATACCCCTTTACCAGAAACCAAAAAATATTAGGCGTTTTTATACTGCGGGTAATCAACACATATTAGGAATTTTGAGTTTAAGTCACCTCAGTATAAAAACATATATAGCTGCGATTATGTCATAAATTTGTAACGTCACAGTCACAAGAAATAACATTTATTTTCTGGTGAATATGCTGACATATGCAAAACACACTAAGCTGACAAGATAAAAAAGAATTTTCATCGGACAATAATATTTTCTCTAAAGAGAATAAAATAAATAGGACACTAGCAACAAATAAAAACAATGGTATTTTCCTGTTAGACCCTGTGATATTTTTTGGAGAGACTCATAAATGCAATGCAAATCACAATGCAAAGATAAAGGTAGACATCTAGGACGAAATCATCGGCGCATTTAATGAGCACACTCACCAACCTTCCAATACAGTTTGTGAAGTTACTCGTAATAAAAGCACCATTCGTAATCAAGCCCACACCACACAGAATAAACCACAGCAAAATCTTGGCGAAGCAATTTAAGGTATTTTAGAACATGCATCATTAAATTTACCAGCAATAAACCACATGTGTAGAAAAATCAGCCACCAACGGAGATTGAACGAGCGTCCTGGCTTCTATCCCAGAGTTTCCTATGATCTACCATTAAACAACGAATAATGAGCAGTTTTTGTTATTGAATAGCGATGTTGGGGAAGACAACCAAATCCTAATTTTTGCGCCCAACCAGTTTATTAAACTGCTCGCCAACTCTGAGGATTGGTTTAGGGATGGAACTGTCCACACATATTTTTTTCAATTATATACAGTACATGCTAGGATCAATCAGCTTATAATACCATGTGTACGCATTGCTGCCCAACAAACTCGACAAACATATGACAAGTTTATGGGTGAAATATCCCATCGAGTTCTGGCGGCTGGTAATCTCCCATTGATTTTCTTGGCCGATTTTGAAATTACAGCTATGAATGCCGTCACTGCCACGTTCTCCGACATTGAAATCACTGGCTGTTTTTTCTATCTGGCCTCAAATATTTGGAAACGAATACAAGCTGTTGGCCTACATTACCAAGCTGATCTTGAATTGCCCCTACATTTGAGAATTGTTGCAGCTCTTGCATTTATACCACCAGATTATGTCGCTAATGCATTTGAGAGGTTGAATGAGGTTATTCGAAATGCCTATCAAAACGTTGATCATATTTTGGACTATTTCGATGATACATACATAGGGAGGTTATGAAGAAATGTCCCACACAGTATACCTATATTTCCAATATATAGATGGACTATGTTCCATCGCGCCCGCCAGGAAATGCCGAAGACGAACAACCATATTGAAGGATGCCACCGGCGATTTCAAACCCATTGCTCATCCTTCCACCCAACATTGTGGAAATTCTTAAAG
Source organism: Euphysa ruthae (assembly GCA_035046665.1). Taxonomy (NCBI): domain Eukaryota; kingdom Metazoa; phylum Cnidaria; class Hydrozoa; order Anthoathecata; family Corymorphidae; genus Euphysa; species Euphysa ruthae. The sequence goes on along the minus strand of JAUZNK010022934.1, from coordinate 17,715 downwards.
CTCCTGAAGAAAGATCAATCTCTAAATCGAGTAAAGATTTGGCAAGCCGACGGGGAGACCCTCCTCCTGCACAGTGGTGATACGTGGATTGTAATGAATGAGTTCTAAATATTGTCAATGTTTACGCTAATCGGGATATAATGCATTGTTACCTTCAGCGCATTTCCCATAATCTGGGATTTTAGTACTAGTTGTCAACTTAAAGAAAATTTTCTACGTTTCTTCTCTAAAAAAAAAAAGGTTAGTGTAATCAAAATATATCATGGCGTATATTTTTTGCAAAAGTACTCACACCATTAAAACGAAAGTGACAAATTTTCTATAGCAACAATGCTCTCAGGCCCTTGGGAACCTTTCAAGTGAGTATATTTCCGGGGATATATTTCCGGGGGTTTATTTCATAGAGTATACTTCCGGTGGTATATATCCGCGTGTTTGTTGTTATGGTAGGAATATTTCCTGGGGGTATTTTTTCTGGGGGTAAATGTCCAGCGGTATATTTCCGAGGGGTATTTTTCCTTGAACCCAATAATTAATGGAGACCAACAAAAAGTAACCATTAAACTAAATAAGAAACTGCGTAATACTTTGAGAATTATAACACCATAATATACAAAACCTAAATTATTTTTATAAGTAAATTTAAGTTTATATCATTGATAAGAATACATCAACATATCTATTCAGAATGATAACAAATGAAATATTGCACATTACCATGTCAAATCGCTCAAAAACAAAAGTAAACGACGATGTTGGGAAAGATTTGATTAAAGTGGTTTTTTTTAATATCACCAAATCCGACTACAACAGCAAGATTAAACTAATGAATACAGCTTGGGGAGCTACTTCCATCTTACAAATACAGCTTGGGGAGCTACTTCCATCTTACAAATACAGCTTGGGGAGCTACTTCCATCTTACAAAAGACAATTTCTCATATAATTGAAGGAGATCCCGATTCGTAAAAAAAAAAAAATTGACAAAAGATGCTCTTCACTATATACTAATATTATCCATGCATGAATGGTTAAGGGTAGGTACGTTAAAATTCATGCGAGAAAATAGAGAAAAGTTTCCAGGATATAGACGGGTTGCAATGTTTACATTTTGCGCGGCTGTAATGCGCATGCGTAGAAAACGTTCAAGAAAACGTTGAACTATTTAAGTGTGGTTTGAGCCGATTTTCTAAACATGATAGTTTTGGTCTTTCGTTTCCTTCTTACTTTTTATTGTTATGTAATTTTTATTATTTATTATTATTATATATTTATTATTATATATTTATTTGATGAAGTCATGGTTGTTGTATTAGTATTAGTAAATTGTGTGCCAGCATTAGTAATGGGTGTTGTTCAATTTCAAACATATATTTTTACTAATGTTGTATACGTGTGGTGATGAACCATAAACAGCATTTGAAATAACCTGTTGTTATTTAAAACAGTTTATATAAAATAACATATAAAAAAAAATTTTTTTATTATCAAATTAAATATTATGTCAGAATAAAGTAACACAAAATAATTACTTAAGCAAAGAGTGTCAATTTGACGCCAAACAGATTGGTCAAAGGGAATAGATTACTAAAATGTTTTAAATTTTAGTCTCTCATCTCGAAATAATGATACAGCTTTCATCCCCATACTCCATTTTTTTAATACTTGGAAGTGCAACAAAACTATAATAACAAAAGTTAATTTTCTGTTAATTTTTTTATTTGATTGTCTCTCCCAAAAAACCGCATTTGCATAAACTGTGTTTTTACATAAATATGAGAACATTTCAATTCAACATCCGAAAATATTCTCCATAAATATTTACTTGTTACCTTGACTGCAATGTTTTTACAGATTACAAATTGCATATAAAATAAACAAAATTGTTTGTTATTGTGCGGGCTAAACATTTCAAGTGCTGTCTACTTTCGTTGAAACTGAAATACAAACAACCAATTTATTAGAATTCTAATGCCATAAAAAATATTCCATTCTGAAAAACAATTTTTAAAAAGTCTATTAGAATTGTTGTTCATTCCTTTTGACACAAGATGGACAATACCACTTCTTATTTGGATTTGATGTTCGAGTGATATCTAAATATCTGTAGTGGTACCACATAGTTTTCGTCGTTGAAAATCGTCACAAGCAATCATTGGGTTGGGGTGGATTTGGACGTTTGCAGTGACAAAATAATTCTTGTGGATTTTGATTCTTTGGATCCAACATTCTTGTAATAATTTCGGGCAAAACAACTCTGTCAAAAACCTTTATTAATTTTTCCCGCAGCATGCCACAAAAAGGCATAATTTTACTCAATACGGTTGCAGAATCTGTCACTGCAATTTTTACCATTGCTCCAAATACAGATATCACAATAGCTTTTTTCTAGCAACATTATTTGATGGAAATAGCACTGATGGTTAGTTTTAAACAATCCATCTTTTTCAACAAGGCTGAATGCCACTGCATTTTTGGTATTTGAAAGGGCATTTTATTTCAAGCAACCTTTTTCCATGACAACCGCAATATACAATTCCGTCAGAACTTACCCCTAATGATGGGTATCGCGTATCAACATATAGGCAGTGTCTTTTGTTAGAATGTTTTTATGGTGTTGGCTCATTTCTTTGATATATGCCAACTTAACTTCACTCTCCATTTTAATACCATATTTTATTGCATCAGTGCTGATATTTTCTGTATACTTCATATAGTGTTTACAAAAGGTTTTGAAGGGTTTTCAATTTTTACATTTAAAGCAATTTTTGAATTTGATGCAAGTTATCCTTCCTGTTCTATGCATTTTCCAAGTATCACTCAGACTCTGTACTTTTGTCAGTTCTTTTAATTTATCAAACTGTGTCTGATAACAGGAATTTTTATAGGTAGTAAAAACTCTTTGGTATTTCCTAAATAATAAGGTTTTCTTTGCGTTGGTTTATCAAAGATGGATCAAACAGGGATTTTATCGGCTTCGGAATAGAATAAAGTTTCATTTCGCCAGCAGTATCTGTTTCACTGCAGTCTTTATTTTCATCTGGCCACCAACTAATACTCTTTAGTACAACTGTTTACTGGAGCAATTTATGATCCATGGAGAATCTGATTTTCCCTCATTTTCTTTTAAAAGGACAAAAGGGACTTTTGTATGAATTTGAGTCTGAATTTTTGCTAGAAATGAGTTAAAATGAAAAGTGTTATGATTGGCTAACTTTCTGCGCAAATCCTATATCTGCGAAGACTGTCGTTGTCGAGATTTAAGGCAAAAAGCCATAAATAAAATGGGCAAAAATACTTTTGCAGAAACCTGAGTCATTAGTTTTTGCTAAAAATTGCTTAAAATTACGCTTTTATCCAAGGGTATGCGTTTATTTTACCCCTCCTCCCCACCCCCATTTATTAAATTCCTGCCCTCCCCGTTCATTTGATAACCAGATTAAGCACGTCCGTTTTCTATCAATAGTGTGAACGGTTAATGTAAAGTGCTCATTGTTGCAACATGTGATAGGGTAGATAACATTGTCAAACCGAACCTTAACAGGAATTTGAAATAATAGCCATAAGGGTGTATGATATGGCAAAAATACCTTCATTTCATAATATTTTCATTACAATACTGAGCCTGGGGGACCTGTTTGTTAATTTGAGGTTACTCCATCTCCAACCGTCAGTTGAAAAAGATGCTTATCAATTGACTTGGTGAAGACACTTGCTTCTCGTACCCAAAAAGATACCAGCAAATCAAAAACGTCTTTTTCAACAAAAACTAGACCCACCGATATAGCAGAGACATTAATAGCAGCAGATCCTATCCAAAAATGTGCCACTTAACTTCTAAATGAGTGTTAATACTTTGACTTTTTTCTTCAAGGAAATTTCCATGCACCGGATGATCTTGAGATATCCTTCAAGCATTATATCCAGCAGCGACCAATACTATGTTTCCTTATCATTATAAATCTGATAAAATCTAAAATGTGATACTTTATTCCAAGTCTTCTTCTACCTAATTCATAATGGAAAATCAAAAACACCTCTTCATGTGAGCCTTGCTGAGTTGATACATGACATTTGCAGACACAAGATTTTAATTACGAACCTGAATAGACTTGGCCCTTGTGTAAGTGAGATCAAGATTGAGCGAATTGACCTAAATTTGGCACAAAGAACTATTGATGCAGCAGGAGAAAATCAAGTACTTGTCCCTCCGGTGATCAACAGCTCTGCTATCATTCACGGTACAATGGAGAATTTTGATAACGAAGAGAACACCTCATAAGGCATATATTGTAGTCATGACACTATTCTATTCCATAAATATATTTGAAATGCCTCCGTCATATACTTCATCTTCACGATCTCTAAGGCATATTTTAGATTGCCAAAAGCTGGTACAGCATGGAAATTTCTCAGGAAGGGAGGATATTCTAGCCAGTTTTTGTTCTCTGAGACATACTCATAAAAAACAACTACCTACTGTCATGTCTATTACAATGTCAGCGATACAAACTTCGGGTGCTGTTTTGCAAAAAGTAGTAATAGTAATGAAAATTTTTACTGCTACAAATAGTTTTCTCACTCAAGTTATGCAGCACATCACAAGTATTGGCTCTACACCTGTTGTGCCTTATCCAGCAACAAGGTTTGAAACTGTGATGATTAACTTCTAGGATGTATTGAGACGGAAAGGACCCTGGTGTACCTCATTGTGGTCAGATGAAAGTGTCTACCGGATTACAAAATAATTGCAGTTTCTTTATCCAGGAATATTTGAAAACATCTTAGGAATAGGTGGGTTTCATATGGAAAAAGGTGATTATAGCGTGTTGTAAAGATATCTTGAGGAGATTGGAATGGACCAAGTCTTAGTAGAGAATGAAATATTTGGAGCTCACATTGTGAAATCAACCTTAGATGGAGGTAATTATATACGCGGTAAACGAGGCTGTGCATTGATATCAGAAGCTATCTGTCGTCTTCAACTATCTGTTTTTATGAAAAGTGCTGCGGTTGAAAACGAGCTGCAGTTGTTGTTTGATAATGTGGGATGTTACCTGCAACAAGTAAATCAAAAATGGGAAGAGTGCAAGTAGGAATCAGCTAGTTTTATGGACGAATTTTATGAGTTCAAAGATCAGGGTAGCATCAGAAGTAAATCATTTGCTTATTGGAATAAATTTATCGATGAGATAGTACTAGTTCTACGAGATCTGAAAAGATCCTTCCAGGAAAGAAGCTGAGAGTTACACCTATCTGCTGTTCAGAAAGCTATGCCTCTATACTTTCCCTTTGATATAGTAAATTACAAGCGCTGGCTTCCAATTTACTTCGAGGATTGTCTCTGTTTACCAGTAAAATATCCAGAAATATATGAAAACTTTAAGAATGGGGGCTTCATTGTCAAACATAGGAAATGGCAAGAAAGCAGAGTTCAAATGGACCAAGCTTTAGAGAAAGCCTGCAATAAGCCCGCCAAGAGTCAATCAGGAAAAATAGGATTTACTCGGCGCAAGGAGGCTATATGCAAGTGGAATATCAATAAGCATGAAAAATCCAAGTATACCAGTTTGCCCCAAGAATGGTGCTTATGGACTGCGAGGATGAATAATCGCTCCATCATGAATTTGCCAAATCTACGACAGAAACAGATGTAAGTTGCGTAAATCAGATGATCCACTACATTCAACAACTGTTTAATCCCTGTGATGTTGCCGACGGAGTTGCTGTTGTGAACATTGTAACTAGCACTCACTTTTCACAAGAATCCATCCGCACAAAGTTCTTGCTGGATAGACTGAGACTTGGAAATCAAGCATGTAACGAATTCTTTAAAACCCGCCTGAAAGAAAAATCAGTCAAGCTATTTGATATAATATCTAAAACAAGAAAATCAGGGAAATCCAACATAGATGCACCTAAGGTAGACTCGAACAAAAAGGCCATCAAATTCATGCGCTACATAGACTATGCAAGAATTAGGGGCTATAACGTAGGTAACCTATTGCAGCATTAATTGACTTCAAATTCGTTTTACTTCTTCAAAGATGGTTATCTGTGTAAACCTGATAAAGCAGACTTGCCATTGAAATAAAGAAACTGATTGTTTGTCCTTCAAAACTGCCACCACCTTCTGATAATCAAATGGTGGTAATTGATTTTGTGGCGTACGCTCGCATAGCGCCAACCAAAAAACTTTAGTTGAAAAGGCTCTCATGAAGATGATGAATCAGAAAGTATAATTCACTAAAAATAGAATCTACACTATGGTCCAGTCATGAAGAAGCTGATGATCGAATGATGTTCCATATGAGCCAAGCAGCTGAAATAGGTCATTTTCAAAATATTATTATTGCTTCTCCTGACACTGATGTCCCCTAGTCTACTTAATTTACCACTTCAATCGGATTAAATACTCTGCTTTATCATACGTTTGGTTCAAAAACTTTTATTCCAATACGCAACCTAGTCAATAACATTTACAGATGTTCTCGACATCTTGACAGCTATACACACTTTAGCTGGGTGTGATTCAACGAGCAAAGTTGAAAAAAGCTGTTGAGTGTAGGTATGCACTCCTATACAATTTCAAATCACAAATATCTGAGGTAATCTCTAACGCAGAAAAGTTTTTTGTTGAAATGCTTGGCACCAAAAAGTAGAGCACACAATTTTGACCAATACAGGTGTGAAATATATCATCATATATCAACATCGAAAAGTTTCCACAAACATTAAGCAGCATTGAACAACATATCAAACTTGCCTGCTTTCAATGTCTAAATTATGGATAAACACTAGATGAACGTAAACTCCTAATGCCTATAACTCTTGGTCAGTTGCAAATTGCTGACGATTTTCCTTCACCATATACCTGTGCCAAGTGTGTACCAGAAAATGTGTATCCTTGCCAGGTGAGCAACATTGCTTATTGCGAATTCTGCAAATCCAAAGTCGGACCACAATACAAGAACTCTAACAAGCAATGATGACTTCATAATTACGTTTTATTGTAGCAAGTGAGAAATTTCTGGACTATAAAATGTATAAAATTTGCCTGTATTACATTACATTTACGAACGTGGACTTAGGGTTATTGTAAAAGCTTGAATAAATAAACGGCCTCAGCATTTAAATTTTCCAACTTTTTTACATGGGGTTTTATTCAAAAGGGCGTTTGTTTAAGGGTATGTTCTTGAAAAAATAACTATAACTTACACACAAAGAAAAATTGTACAGGCAAATTCCTGTTTATTCAACACATTAAGTAAAAGAAAGTTAAAAATCATATTTTGCTTGTCGTCCATGAGGTGTTGATGGTTGGTTGTGGAAATAGGGCGTTTCTTCAAAGGGAGTGTTTATTTAAAGGTGTTTATTGTATTTTTACCTCGGCGTTCATTCAAGGGGTGCATTTATTTTAGCATGGGCATTTACTCAAGTTTTTATGGTAAAAAAATTATCTTTTACATAGGAAGTCAGGTAAGATGGGTTTTAACTCTTTTCATGTACATTTTTGAACCCTCTTTTCTATAACAATCTTGATCAGCATAAAATTTTACATAGGTTGATATATATAACATGACCATATTCTGTTGTTTTTTTTTTTTAATGGCCGTCATCTTTAATCCAATATGGCGACGAACTGATCATAAGCCAGCGAAGGACAGTAACTTTTTTATGACCCATATACAATGTAAGTACATCAGATTAAGTTCAATTCTCTACTCCTAGAAGTGCATGGTCAACCTAACACAGCTCCTAGAGTAATATGGCCATGATTGTCTGCAAATTTTTTTTTTGTCGTTTTACGGTACTAATGCAGTTCTAAGGTCCTTCTTATACAATGAAAATTTTTAATTACCGTGTTTTCATAATTTTTATCAAATTAAAATGATCAAGTTTGTACCAAAATCTTAATTTCAATAATCTTGGAAATTCATGGAATCTAAAACACTGATAGTTACAGATAAAAACGCAATTTTCAACTTTTTTTTTGGAAAAAATGATAAATTTAATGATTTCCTTCAAAACATTATTTTCAGATTTTAACGGAAACCTTTAGTGGTGTTCAATTTAGTTATGTTCAATTTAGGCAAAAGCTGATTTTTCAGACGATCATAGTCAAAATATTATGACACTTATGCGCTATTAGGACAATTTGATTGAAAAAAATACAATGAGCAGTTAAAAATACAGACACAGCCCTTGGTATATTCAACTTTAGTTTTATAGACTTAAGAAATAACAATTTTTTTTTCTCTTCTGGATCTAAGGAATGAAAGTGACAAGTCCGTACTCATTTGGGTTTGTTATCATTTTTGAGATTTTGGTCAAGAAAATCACTTTTACAACATGCGTCTAATGTGAATCCGTGCCAAAAATTTGATAAAAAGTGTCATAATATGGCGATGATTGCAGATAACAATGCAATTCATATATTCAGTGAAAAATTATTAACGTATATGAATAAACCTCCCTTTTATGCTCCATGGATCGAGTAATATAATAACATTACTCAAAATTAATTTACTATGGCTTTTGTCTTATGCAGTTAAATCCTTCAAGAAATCTAACTGAGAGCTCGACGCCATAACGATTTGCAGTGATTTGTTGTTAATAGCTTGTATTCCCGAAAATTTCGTTTGCCTTTTTACACATGCGCATTACAATGTAAACATTGCAACCCGTCTATTGCCACCAGCTCACATCGCTAATTTGATTAATTAAAAAATTAAGACCATCTTATTTCAAAGCGCACTTTCCAAAAACAAATAAAACTTATCTGATCGACTACTAGAACGAGTATGGGTGTGTCTCTCTCCTATCTAATGAAAAGAAAGGGTTTACGGATAATGTAACATTAAATTCTGTGAAATGCTATTGTCTGGCGGTTCGCCAGATTAAATTCTGTATAACCTTGCTTGATGTACACCCATAAAATTATTCTTTTTTCAAATAAACTCGAGTTACCAAAATCATTTCTGAGTTAGCATTAATAGTTGAATCATTTTGACAATTTTTAAAACTAGCAAGATAAATTTTTTAAGGAACACGAACAAAAAATAATTAATTCCCTGTATTAATGAAAACTTTTTATTCATAATATACAATTCAAAGCTACATTTCCACGTAATAGAAAAAAAAAAGGAAAAAATAATTACGACACTCTCAGTTGATTTTATTTTTGAATTTTGCAACATGCTAAAATTAAGTTTATTAAACAAGAGAAATGACTAACATAAACCAGTTGAATTATAAACATGTTTTCTCGCTTTACCAGCTGAATTATAAACCTGTTAAATTAATTAAAATTCATAAGTAATTTTATTTGAGTAAAAGTTCACCTTGGAAATTTCTTTGAAACGATTATTGAAACCAACAAACTGAGTCTGCTGCATGACTTCTTGCAAAAATCCTACATATTGTATTGGCATCAACTGAAATAGGTGTCGTAAAATTATTTGCAATGGATCAATCAAAATTTGACAAGCATAATAAGTACTAAGCACATATATCAAAAATTAAAAAAAGAAAAAGAAAAAAAAAGTGGCAAATTGATCAATTCCTCATTTTATTAAGAGAAAGGGAGGTAGATGAAAAAGTTCCCACGCAGTAACTACGTATATTTTTAATTAATTGGGATCGAAAGACCTTAATATTTCAAACCGCGTGAATTATGGAAAAACAAGTACTTAAATGGACGAATATTCCTGTCCACTAGAAATTTTTTTCAAATATTTCATATTCTTAGTTCTGAGAAATATATAAGTGATTTTAAACAAAAAAAAAAACATTTTTCATGCGTAGATTAAATGAACCAGATGTAGATTAAAGGGGGGAGGGGAGGGCGTTGACTAGAATATTTGCGGTACTTTCATATTAAAAACTTTCGTGACAAGAAAGCACCGCGGTATATTTCTATTTTAAAGGAAAGGAAAATCAAGATATTTTAAAGGGAAGGAAAATCACGATGTTTTAAAAGGAAGGAAAATTATGATTTTTTTAATCTTCCACACAAATAAACTTTCGTGATTTGTTAAAAATTCGCAGAGCATTTGGCATCAGAATAAAAACGAAATTTTTTTTTTTTTTTTTGATAAAAATGAAAGGATTTACCTTCACCTTATCAAACACCTAAAAACCATAATTTTCTCAGCTAAAACCATAAGTGAAGATGTGTCCAGTGTGTCCAATTTTTCATTGAATGCTTAAACTAAACTAAACAAAAATATTTTCTATTCCAATTAATAAAAAATGATAAAATTATTAATAATAATAATAATAGTTATAATAGTAATATATAAAACCCTTGGCAACACTAAGCCATTGTCTATCTGGAACTCATTAATATACATTTTGTCATAGCGAATACTTTAAGCTAAAGACCATTCTCCCTGTTTTATTTTATATATTTCATTGTTTTACAACAGCATTACCGATAACTCAATTACGAGTAATTTAAATTTCTAAAAATTCATATTGTCCATCCTCTAGTTTACAATTCAATTAACATTTAGTCCAATCTAATCATACTAATTTAAAATCAAACAAACATGCGAGTCCACACAGAAAGTCCTGATATTGTAGCGTTTTTTTAAATAAAATTTAAATACACGACACCTAAGTACTTTCAGCATAAAATATGCTGATTCAACGAAGGATAAAAAAAAAATTCGTGATTAATGTAACCTCAGAACCTCTTTCAACTTTAGCAAAGATTAGAAAGCGTGAAAAAATATTCATAACAAAATAATAATGACGAAATAATACACCTGCACGAGCAATATTATAAAATTGCTGACATTCCCAGATAGAATTCCTATTTTATGACGTCATTAAGTTATGCAAGGTCAAAAAAGTATAACTTAAAAAGGCTGATAAAGTTAAAATTATTTCCGAGCTCCAGTCCCTGTTCTGGAAAAATGCTTAAAATGGAAGAAGAGTAAAATAATAACAAATACTTATATTTTAGACATTCGATAAATAATCTTTTGAGGAAAACAAAAAAAATATAAATCAATAAATTATACAAAAGACCTGAGAACACTTTCAACAGCATGGCACTATCAAATTAATTAGACTGAGTTTAATTTACTGATTTTATAAAATTTGTACAACTCGAAAATCACCAGCCATCTATATAAAACAAATTAAATATAAATATAAAAATATTTATTAACAGGGAAAATGGGAAAAAAGAACAACTAGTTTTTAAAGCCGAATTTATGTCACTGTTAACTAGCAGCCACAATTTTCTTTGTTTTGAGGGTTTTCCTGAGGGAATGGGCTTGGACCACCTTTCTTCGGGGGCTTGTGTTGAACTCCAGATTCTGCAGCATTGAGATCGAGGCTGAAAAGAGAAAAGAAAATTTATTAGATAACACTATACGAAATTTTGTACGAAAATTTATAGCAATTACAACTCCCATAAATTTACAACTGATTACTACAATATTTAGAAAAATCTTGCATTGCACTATGACTGGCTAATTTTCACTAAAAAAATAACTAAGATTTGTCTTCATATCTAGATCTCTCATATAGAAAAACTATAAGGGACTAAACCTATGACCTTTTGATCTTTTTTAGGATTCCAGAGCCACACTAAAATATTTAATATGTTTATGCATACCGACCTTGTTCCAGGAGAAAAAAAAAAAAAAAAAAGAATAAAAAAACATTAGCCCTCCAAGTATAGATATCGGGTATAATAATTATTTACCTGCCATCTTGTATACTTTGAAATATCTTTTTAGCTGTTTCTAAGAAAGCTTCTTCCACGTTATCGCCACTGAAAAAAAAAACTTAGGTTAAAAGTTTCATAAAATGGAAAGCAATGGTATTTTCGAACATAAAACAATTTTTTAAGAAACAAAACAATTTCTTGAGTAGAATACAAGTGAAACTTTTGGATCAAATCTTAAATGTTTAGAAATTTGGGGCTTAAGAAAGAGAATTTTTGAAGTAGCTAAACAGAAAAATTCACTTAGAAAGTTATGAATGGATTTAGAAAATTTCGAAATTATTTTTTTCAATATGGCCATATTTGAGCCAAAGAAAGAAACGCGAAAATCCCACACCCTCTCTTGCCTTATTTAAAATTTCAGAAAAAAAAAAAAAAAAGCGGAAACAAGCTTTTCTGGTGATAAAATTGATGAAAGATGTCTTCTATCTTATTATTATTATTTTTTTTCTTTACTTTAAAATTTTCTTAAATGAAAGAATAATTTTTTAATTTTTAATTTAATTAATTCTTTGAAAAAAAAATTTTTAATATGTCCTCCATTGATGACTGATTTTCGTAGACATGCCGCTGATAAATATTTTAATGCAAAGAAATAAAAATAAATAAAACCTTTTTTTCAGAAAAGAACTGTGCAAGGTCAACAAGGTCTCTATCCCTTTCCTAGGGTCAACACTTTGGAACTTTCTGTAACAATAAAGTTTAGTTTTTTTCCTACGCCTTGTAAATTTTTTTCAATTATGAGCCATGCTGTTTAGTGCAAGATATTTTTTTGAATTTCTTTTATTTATAAAACCTAGCAGATTTAATTTTTCGGAAACCATATGAACAATAAACAACTATAAAACATACGTTTTTGCACTGGCTTCTAAAAACAGCAACCCTGAAATAAACAAATTTATAAATTATTCCTGTGTTTTGTTGGTCCAATCTGTGTTTTCTTGATCTAATCTATCTCCCATGACTTATTTATGCAGTAATGACCTTTTTTTGGCGACTGCTAAAGACACACATGCGCAAAGCAAGTAACTCTCAATTGTCAATAGAATTATTTTCTTGAGAATACAGCAAACAACGAAGACAGCAAACAACGAACGATTTTATTTTGAGGCATATTGAAATAAAATAATAAATTCTGAGAAAAAAAAAAAACTTAAGGTTGAATAAAAAAGCATTAGCGATCTAGAATGGCTGGAACCTTGACGGCCCTGGCCATTTTACGCATAAAATAATTAATACTTCATAGCAAACCAAAAATTGTTAAGCTTTACCAAGATTGAAGAGATGCGACGGGGCTGCATTTTGAGGTTTAATAACTCTTAAAACATCAGCCGCAATCAATATGAACTTTGAAACTATAAACTGTCCTCTATTGCTACTTAACAAAATTTTCAGATGTCTCATATTCTTAATCTAGATAATCTAAATTTGCCAAAAAATTTAGATTTTGCTGAAATAAGCTCTTGCGGAGCTGCTGGCTGCGGAGAGGAGCCACTACAAAAAAAAAAAAAAAAAAAAACAGATTTTGATATTTAAACATTCATATTAATTTACTTCGCATTAAATATATAAAAAAAAGACTTCAAACCCAATTGGCAACTATAATAAGTGAAAGAAAATTTCCCTAAAAAAGAGTTTTTATGGCCCGTGTTGCTAAGAAAATAAGTATTTTAGATAGTATATATGATGGTCACTTTATTTCACCTAAAATTTAAATCATCACTTGCTGTATTACAATAAATTTTTGCATAGAATTTTTATATTGTTGTTTCATGTATGTTATCAGTCTTTGCAATATGACAAATTGGTTTAATGAGCACCTTTGTTAATATGAAAGTCGATGAGCAACTTCAACCACTTGCTTTTCTGGATTGACTTGCTGGTTTTATTCAAAACCACCAAATTTCAAATTTTTATTTCTTTGATTATTAATAGTTTATCTCATAATTTATGCTCCAGATAATAATAACATGATATAATACAGAAAAAAATATAATAATATAATATAATTATTAATTAAATAATGAATAATAATTTACAAATAAATACTATTAGATAAGCTTTATCTAAAAACAAATAAAATGGATAGGAAGGAAAAAAAATAACACAATTATGTGTAATTTTTATCTTATAAATAATATTTATAATTTAAAAATTCTTTGATTTGATTTGTTAAATTGTAAACTGAAACTGCAGGCAAGCGCAGAAATTGCTCTAGTGATGAATGGTGTTATGACAGCAATATTTAAGAAAACTTGACACCATTTTTAGGAAAAAAACACATTTCGTTTAGGAGAAAGCCACACACCGTTAGTGGATAACATAATTTCTGCAGGAAACTAAGTGGTGGGCATTCGTAAATAAAATTAAAGGTTTTAGTGACTACATGATGTTAAAATTATAAATCAAAATATTGCAATTTTTCAGATTTATGCAATCCTTTCCTCAAGCGGAGTGTGAATGGCACAACATCGTCTTACCGTTTTCATCAGCGAACTGTTTAGCTTCATCAAAGGTGACATCTCTCTAAGAGTACAAAATAAAACATTTAAAAAATGGAAATTAATCAAAATATCAGTAAGTTAGTTGTGTAAACACAAAAATATCAGTGCAAATAAATACAGTTAGTTCACATATATTCGATATAAATTTTTAAAAATAGATTAAGGTCATATAGATTCAGTATACACTTTAAAATGTGAAGCTATGACAAACGTAGCATTTTTGACTGAGATACAAATCAGTTTTCAGAAACAAGTTTAAGCCCTCATCTATAACACCCACAGCAAATTCAGGGTATATACCAAGGGGAATCTTCTGTTAAAAATTTTTAAAGTTATTTTTATTTCATTGGAACATTTTTTGAAATAAGAAGAATAGTCAATTTATAGTCTCAGCTGCCATTTGACCTTTTCTTTAACAATATCTAAAATGTCAACATAATACCTGCGCTTCTAAGTCAGATTTATTTCCAATCATTATAATAACCTAAAAAAAAATAAAAAATTTAAAATACTTCAATAGGGCTGAATGGTATAGGAATATAAAATTGTTTCTACATGAAAATTCTGCATTTTTTCATGCGCAACATGTTATTAGCAATGAACCATATTATGTATATTGTTAAAAACCAATTTTGCAAGTTTGTGACAATACTATAATGTTTCGTTTAATACTGTTTTATACTGTTTCATTTAATTCATGCTGTTTCATCTAATTTATACAATTTCATCTAATTTATACAATTTCATCTAATTTATATATTTTCATCTAATTTA
>JAUZNK010022923.1:0-20335 GCA_035046665.1 Euphysa ruthae | reverse complement strand
TGTATGTATGTATGTATGTATGTATGTATGTATGTATGTATGTATGTATGAAGGAAGGCCAATTGTGTACAGAAATTTGCAGATATGATGACATATTTGAGAACGTTGATTCTACTTTACCCGATTGGAAAAGAAACTGAAAACAATGGTAGCAGTGACAATGAATACTGTATCATTAACAACATGGATATTCTATGATTTTGTTCATCTTTATTTAACAATTTTATGCATTTTTTTTATTTTTATTTTTTTTACCGCCAACTTGAAAATTCATCATTTCATTTTTAAAATCTCGTCACGACGCCATTTTTAACTCTGCAATAAAATCTAATTAATTAAACTTAAATGTTTTTATAATTCATTTCTTATCAATGTAAATGAATTTCAATTTTTCAATGTAAACATTTCATAAATGGAATAAAATTGTGTATCTTTCGTAAAAATAACGACATAACGGACACTTGTTGTATCTCTTTCAGACTTCATTTTTAATTTTGCAGCAATCTTTTTTTGAATTACTTGTTAAATTCTAATTAGGATAAGCTATTTTCATGAAAACTTACATCCCATTCTGACCCCACTAGATAGAGCTTATGACTTGCTTTTGTTAAAACAAATACATCTGGAGATATTTCACTTTAACTCTGAGGAAATTAAGTCTTGAGCAATTTGTTTGGTGTTAATCAAAGATGATTGCCATTAAAAAGAGCAAAAACTAATTCCATTTATAAACATTTTGTTTAATTTAATTTAGTTGCTCTGGGTGCCAGATATTGAATCAGGAAAATTGTAAGATATTTGCCAGACAGTTTAATAAAACTCTGACCACGAACTTTTGTGATTTATATCTTAAGATTAAAAGTTAACAAATAAATATTGTGACAACAAAATTCATAACAGGAAAAATAATGCATTTTAACATTTCAAACAACTTTAAATATTGTGACATAATTTTAAACTTTTTTAATTTAAAAGTACAATTAGTTAATTAGTTAATGAAAAACTTTCACAGTTGCCAAATCAAATATTTATATATATTTTACTCAGAAGAAAAAAAAAATATTATGGATTAATGGTGAACCATATAATTATAAAATAAAGACAGGAACTCAAAAAATAAAAATAATAAATAAATATAACCAGGAAAAGTTATGAAGTCAAAAGAAATCACCTATTAGTTGCTCCTGATTTTACCTTTTATAATAGTGCCTAATACCTGAATCTTTCTTTAGTCTCCTTACCTGGTGTCATGTATTCAATCATTTTCTTCTTCAGTACTTTTGGATCAGAAATAGGTACATCATCTTCTATTTTATCACTCATTTTGTTCTGATTCTCTTTTACTTTACTCCAATCAACTGAGTCAAGCCATCCATCAGTAACATCTTCATCATTCTTGTCAGCAATGTAGTTTCCTTGGCCATCAAAATGTCCTAAATATAAAGATTGCTTAAAACTATTTTTTTTCTTAGTATAATAGACAATTTTTAGTACAGAATTAGGCCACTTGTAAACAAAATTGGCTTGTGCTAAATATATTTTTAGATTTATTTTACTTAAAATAATATATAAAAGTTCATAAATTCCCTCAAAAGGTTAGGTAACATATTTTGACTGAATTTATGGTTGTTTTTCAAGTTCATAATTTATTTTATTTACATAATAATAATAATAACAAAAAAAAAAAAAGTTGTGCCAACGCTATCTAAAAAAGAAGTATTCTAAAAAATTCAGAAGAATTGTGAAATTTATATTCTTAAAAATACAGAATTTTTAAATTGAGCATTTTAAACTTTTCAAAATAAAATCAAAATGTTATCTAACATATATAAAAATGTCTTGATTTGAGCTTTTATAAGACAAAAAAATTGTCCCTAAAATAGTAAAAAAACTGGATTTTACTGCCCCCTCAACAGTTATGCAGTCAAGACGAAAGCTCACAAAAAATTGGAAGAACTAACTAAGATATGCACACCTGCATTTTATTTGTAAAGCAAGGGCACATTTTACAGATTCTCCCCTTTACTACACTTTATTGCACCTTTACTACAATTTTATGAAAGCTAAAAAGGAGAGAAGCAAAAATTATGGCAGATGAAACTAGAAATAAAATAAAACAAAACGTATTTCGGAAAAAAAAAACCTTTCCACTATTAGGCCATCTCATGTTCAGCTATTACCTTGTCAATATCAATAAGATCATGCTTGAAATTTTCATTCAGCTCTGCTCACTTTTCTTGCAAAGCGTAGATCTGCTCAACAACTCTCTTTCTGTCTTTGGCCTTCTGTTCTTCTGCTCTTATTTCATCCCTGTTTCGTCACAAGTACTTCTAGTAGCATGACTATGACTGCTTGCAACATTTTTTACTCAGGATAGCACCTTTTGACAAAATAGCTTCATAAGCTTGAGATTGAGCTACAAGAGTTGTTTCTTTCCAGTTCTACAAGAAACCAACCACAAAGGAACCACTTTCAATATTGGTATAACCATGGGATAGTATAAAAATCCATAACTCATGAAAGTCTTCTCTTGGTAAAATACATCAAGATCGTCTTTGTTCCAATCAGATATATTAAATATGTCCAACCACTAGTCAGAAGCTTTGAAGCACAACTAAGAAAACTGATCTTTAGCTTTGACAGTCACCGCCAAAGTAATCCATTTCCTGTTAAGCACTAGAACCAAACACACCATTTTCTTTTTGGACATTAATTTTGAGTTGGCAAAAGCACCTGGGACTACGCAAAATAGAGTAAGTTGTAGTTAAAAGGGCTTTTTCAAAAATTTTGGAAACAGTTGCAGCCAAAAATTCCCCACATTCCTTTCTGAAAGCTAGTTTCTCTTTAGCTGGTACCTTTGTTTTTGAAAGAACGTTATTGGCTCACAATAACAACATAACACAAAAACAACAACTTGAAAATCAACTCAAATTTAATTTGAAGCAATTTTAACTTAACATCGGTGCTGCTGTTTGAAATCATCTAAGAAAAGCTTATGGGCAGAGGTGCCTGAGCAGAATAATACGAATTTAGCTTTGGCAAAAGGATCGCTACATGCTTATTTTATAATTTTAACAGTAAAATTGTACAGTAATTTCTTTTGCCTAGAGATGTATGTCTATAAATATTTCTAAAGCCCTTTATCACACGTCAACACCTTCAACCCAGATTACTGGACAAAGTTTTTTTGGGAAAAAAACAAATTTAAATAATGGACATTGCGCTAATGGACTGTCCTTAAATAGCTTGTAAAATGATCTCAGTCGAGCATGTACTTTCCAATGCCCAGTCTAGAGGGCCTCAATGATAATATGGAAGCCACAGGATCCAAGGAGCACCTTTACTGTACTATGCTCACCATGAAGCGCCGAGGGAATTTTTTCGAGAAAAGACCAGTAGACCTTTGTGCCATCAATTGATGCTTAGATAAAGTGGCACATTTTTAATTCCTTTAAAGCATCCAAGAATGCTTTTATGATATCCTCAGCTGAATGGTCCATAAAGCATTAAAACAAATATTGATTGAGTGAGCGATCCCAAAATTGAACACCCATGCCCGCCTGATCTTTTTTCATTGAAAGCTTGAATTAATGTGGTGCCAGGCCATCTGTGATGAGAAAGGCCAATTTCATTGAATCAACAGCAAGCTTTTTGCTAATACTACTACCTGAAAATATTAGCTTGGATAAGTCAGCAAAATTCTGAAAAGAGTTGTACGAAAAATTGCTTTCAAAAACTTTCAATGCCCACACTTTAATTATACAATTACAATTTATTTATTTATACAATTACAATTTATAAATAATTCATAAATACATTTATTATTATTTATTTATTAAAGAATATTTATATAGGATTGCCATTTTATAAAAAATCCTGTTATCAATAGGGTCCTGTAAAAATATTTCTGACTTTACCACTTCATCTTTGCAAAATGAAATGTAAGAATCTTTGCTGGCTGATATCAGAGTCACAACAGTTGTTTAAGACTGGTGATCAGAAGGGGACTGCAGAGATTTTAGAAGCTACCGCATAAAAAGAACAAATTCCTACTGTACTGATTATTACGACTTTGTATTTCTCACTTCCCATGTGACTGATCACGGCCTTCTTCCCTATATTACTGAGAGAAAAGTCTTTATACATAAGCAACAAAAAGCTTTATTCAGAGAGTCCTTCACAGGTTTAAACCATGAAGTAAAATCTGGGTTGAGCCTTTCTTTCATCAATTCTGCATTAAGGGAACAAGTCATATCTATCTGGTAACTACTGCCTTTGTTATGGCCTAAAAATATAGACATGATCGTAATGCCACCATGTAAACACAACATAAAACAAAACCAAACATCGCTGCAGCCAAAACACAACCACTTTCAGTAGTAAGGATTAGGAAAGAGTCAAGAATAGTCAAGCTTGTTGCTGAAATTATCATCCTAGTGATTTAAAAAATGTTTTGCAAATAAAACAGGAAATTTGCATAGCTGAGCGAGAGAAATGTATTCCATGATATGATATTTGTATAGTTTTCATGAAAGAAATATGAAAATGGAGTATGGGGATCCCTTTAACAGGCTTCTCTGAGAGGGGCACACATTCGCAGTTGAGCATCTAGTACACTAGCAAAAGTTTTGACTTTTCTGAAAACGCCACATGCCTTGTCTTTTATATATTGAAAAGATTAGCAAAAAGGTAAATCAAAATTTTCTTCTCAACGTTTTAATTTTACTCTTCGTGCAGTCATCATTAGTTATTTTTATAGTTATTCATCTAAACGCAGAAAAAGAAAAAAATTTTTTGATCTTGTAATGATTTTGAATTTTTTAATTTCCGTGGTATTCTTTATTTATTTAGTGTTTTCTGCACAATGAATAGTAAAAACGGTTAAGCAATTTGTTAGTAGATGAATTGCCTGGCATGAGTATATTTCCTAAAATAATCTAAATCTAATTTTCGAATTTTTTTAAAAATACAACTTTTAAAGTAGCTAACGAAACATAAAACAACTATTTCCTTGTAATTGAAAGAAAAATAGTCTACAAGAAGAAAGTAGCTATTCTTTCTGCAATCGAAATTTAAGTTTAAATTTAAAACGAAAAATCTTCAATATCTTTATGTAAGCCCTTTGCACAAACAACATTTTATTAACAGCTGATGGCACACGTTTCACATTAATCTTTTCGTGTAATGAGAAAAACTTATTATAAGCCAATAATATTTAATTAGAATATTAAATTCAAATAGACTATTTATTAATAAATTTATAAATATGAAACAAGTCTTAATGTTGATATATCTCAAATATTTTTTTTAAACATAACGACTCTTTTTTATTTTTAGTTCAATAACTAAAAGAAAATAATATCTATCATATACCTTCTTCTAACTCGTCTTTTAAATTAAATGGTGTAACAGTGATTCCGTCATCATCCCTAACTGTTTCATCTTCCTGTCCCTCAATCTCATCTTCTTCTAGCACATCTTTAACATCCTTCTTTAAAACATCATTTTCTTCTTCATCACTATCAAGACTATGATTTTCCTGTAACAAAATCACCCTTTTTTATATCCTTTGAAATAGTAAACCTTATAACAATATCAGTATACACTATTTTGCTGTTTATGTTTATTCCATTTTATAAATCAGGTTTAAAAATATCTTATTGGGAGGAAAAAAAAATAAAATTAAAATTAATTAAAATTAATTTAATTTAAATTAATTAAAAAAAAATTCAAAGTATAATTGTTTTATTCTCAATATTTTGTTATCTTTGATTTGTTATACAACCTAAATTTGGTGACAAGGTAATTAATCTTAACTTGCATCATTACTTTGTCTAAGAAACTCTTACTTTAATTTAAAAATTTGCATTTTCAAGTTGCATACAAGTTTCTTTCTAACAAACTATTAAAATTAGCCAATCTCTGACGAAAAATGATTTCAAATCCAGCAAAAAAAAAAAAAAAAAAAAAAAAAAAAAAAAAAAAAAAAGAAAAAAAAAAAGACTTTTCCTACACACAAAGTAGAAATCCATACTAAATTAGAGTAAACAAAAGTCGTCATCAATAGATCACTAAAACACACCTACTGATATTTTTATTTTAAATATTGCATCTTCCAATTTCTTTCCTTTGGATTATGCCCTCTAATCCTTTAAGTTTAATTTCAACCAGCATCTTTTTCAATTTGTGTAAGACCTGACTTATATTTATCTCTTGCTTTAGATTTCTGTTTAGTATTGCAGAAAGTGATTAAAAAATAATAAATTAAGAAAACAATCCATAAGCAAATAACAAGAAAATATAAAAACAAAGAGACAAACCTCTCAAGTTAAAGATAGTGACTAGAGGTTTGATAACAACTTAGTCAATATTAGAACAAACCTTTCCTGCTTAAAATAAAAAGTTATTTAAAAATATGGATTTCTGGTGCCAGGCGCATTGGCTTGATAAAATTATTACCATGCCAAAATATTCAGAACTATATTTTGTATTTCTATAAAATTGTAAGAATTCCTTGAAAAAATTTTAAAACTTTCATTATTTCATTCAAATATTTTGACTTTAACACTTTACTTTGTTATAAATTATTAAAAGCCTTAAGTGCAATTAAATAACGTTTTTTGCTCTATTCCAATACTAAATTATAATGGTAACAAATATCACTAACAAATTTCCAAATTTTTAAAGTAAAAATTAAATTCTTTTGGTATGGCAAGATTTTTATGCCTACCAACTTTATGAAAATTGATATTGACATTATCCATGATTTGAAAAGGTTAACATTGAAATAAATTTGTATTTTATTACACAGATCTTTAATCAATAAAGTAAACAAATATGAAGTGTGAAAGAGGAAAAAATACATGAATGCAAAACTAATAAATTCTTATAAAAACTTAAAACTTATAAAAATTTTAAAATTAGTGTTAAACTAAACTTATTAAGTGTTAGGCAAAGATAGATAGAAAAATAGATTTCAATTTAGTGAAAAACGCTGGTGTTCGAAAGATAAAGGTTGACAAAAAATCACAACAGATCTGCTACATTGTCTGAAAATTTCAGAGTATGCATAATTGGATATCAAAATCTAATATAACTTCAATTAGTCCTCACCAAACCAAATAGTATTATAAACTAGAACTAAACACTTAACGTTTTTAAAATTAATTATAGAGCTCTAACCTTAAAACGTCTTGACTTTTGTTCAGGCTCAAGTTGTTCGTCAAATTCATTCCCAGCTGGTTCTTGGAATTTAACTTTTCTTTTCTTTGTCATTTTTCCTTTTTTTCTGTAAGTTTATAACAAGATCAAAATTATAAAAAACATGATTATAAAGTCTAAAAGAGGACCAGATAAAATTTTCAAAATTGATAGCTGAAATGCCAGAATTAAAAGAAAATATATTTTTCTGATTAAATTTGACCCATTCAAAGAGCTTGGAGTAACACACATTGAATTCTTTAAAACTTCAAACATAATAATGAATATTGGTATAACCAGAATATATTTTCTGGAGAAAAAATATTTTTATAATAGCAGAAGTCTAAAATTATTAGAAATAAATAATCTTTCTAAAATCTTAGCAATTTATTTTGCAGAATTAAAACAAAAGGTCACCTTTTGACTAACATTTACTTGTTTATAGATATGCTTGGCCGTGATACTGATGAAAATGTTCAATATTACTAAAAAACTAAAATCAACACACAACTTAAAATACTTTGATAAAATCAAAACATAATCTCATAAAAAAAACATAAAATCATTTTTCACCAACTTTGACACTGGAGGTCCAGGTAGGGTATTCAACCAAAATTCTTAGAAATTGTTTTTAACTTCTTAAAAATCTTTGTTAAAATTGAAGCTTAACTTTTGACAAAATTGTGATTTTTGGATAAAATTTAGTTCTGCCCATACCCTGGTAGTCCAGGCAAAATAAGAAACTTATAAATAAAGTTACGATATTTTTTATTTTTAAATGTATACATTATTTGAGTTTGAAAAAAAATATCTCCTTTAAATAGTGTAAAATTAGTCCCAAACTATGAAAAAATAAAATATCCATTTGGGCATAAGAGGCTTTTTTTTCCCTCTAACTTCATGTAAAATTTCACCAAAATATCATTCTGAGAAAAATATTTAGTCACATCTTTTATTATTATTCTTTTTTAAATACTGTAGTGTAGTAAACTCTATAAAGTTTCACGCCAACATCACAATTTCAACTAATCTTTTTGTTATTTTCTCCTAGATTTGGTTGAGATGAAATGTAAATTTATCTTAATCAGGATTCTTGAAAAAAATTTCTGAAGTCAAATTTTGACACAACATTCATACTTACCCAACAAGTGTTTTTGTCAATTTTTGTTTTTGATATAAAGAAGTAAACCATAAAAAAATGTACTGCAGTTATACATATATACCAATAAATTTACATACATACTATTCATTTTTATTTATTTATATTTAATATTAATATTCTTAATCCTGTTTATTGAAAATTTAAACTTTAAGTTTTAGTTGGATTTAATATTGGATCTAGCTCTGATGAATACCTGTACCTTTTATTTAAAGATTAATTTCTTACTCAATTTTACTTATTTGGGGAGTAATAATGTATAAGAATGAATACAAAGTGCCTTGTATTTGTAGTTACAAATCTTATAAAAAAGAAGAGAAAGTAAGCCATCATTCAAGTTGTATATTAATAAATTTAGACTAAAAATTTAAATCTTTTCACTCCACCCAATTAAATGAGCTATATTTGTTAAAAGACCTTAGCAGCTTATCAAACAACTGTTCAATATTAAGTTCCCTAGCTTTATATAAATTCACACAAATTTTAAAAACCCGTATTTATTATTTCTAATGTATGTATTGTTCTTCTTACTTGCATACTTGCTCTTTCTAGTTTCAGATTAATATAGCACAGGTTTTCCCCTGTGAAAAATTTAGTACAGACTTAGTAGCTTTTTCACTGATATGGATATGAAAACAAAAATTTCTTTTTCAAGTCAGGAATATCTAACATTATTCTATTTTAAACAAATTAATCTATCAACATAAGATAAAATAAATAAAGACAAAATAAAAATAAATTAAAACCTAGTCTTTTTATATAAAATATTTATGTATATAAAATAATAGATTTGAAGAAAATTGTTATATAAAAATCTACCAAAAAAACCTTTCATTTTACAAAACCTGGGAGAATAAGTAAAAAAAAAAACAAAAAAAAAAACAAACCAATTTAGTAGTATTCAAATAACCTGTTCGCAACTTACGTCATACTAAAGTCAAATTGAACTTTTAAGTAGACTAAAAATTTGAAATTTATGGAGAAATGTTTAGCACATAAACATGAAATAAACATGATTAAGTTTAACAGGAGAGTAATTAAATAATCAAGCAGATGTTTAGGAGAAATTAAGTCATAATAAACATGACTTGTCTGGAACAACCCAAAAAATAGCACATAGTTACCTGGAAAGACTGTCAAAACAATGAAATTTATAAATGACTCATAACAAATAATCCCTTATGATAATTTACATCACCTGTTTTTTAATTCAAAAATTACAAGTTTGTGTAGAAAAAAGAAATTCTTAGAACTCCAAACCTATTACTTTTGGGTAATTTTTAGGTAATGTTTGTTTTTTTTTTTCTTTTTTTTTTGTATATTTAATAAAGGAAAAACATCCAGAAATCCGTATTAGGTTAACATAAATACAGGCTGCAAACATATTATTGGGCCCATATGCTGGGCAATGTTCTAGAAACTCACATTAGGTTAACAGAAATGCAGGCTGAAAAAAAACAAGAAAAAAGGTAACGAAAAAGAAAACACCATTTTAAAATGCTGAAAGAATGGAATGAAAAAAAAAAACAACCTGCCATTAAAACGGAAAGCTAAATTCCAACAGTTTATTTCAAAATTTTTTTACCATTTAAGTAGACTCTAATAATATTTTCCCAAACTCAATAAGTCATAATTTACATACACTATTTATTTGTGAATCTAATTCTAGAAAAATAGAACTTAAAAATAAATTCTTTTATGGTAATACTTAATATATTAAATAGAATAAGAACACAGAGCTGAAATAGAAATAGATCAGAAATGTTAGATACAGCTCTACACTCTTTGTACCACGACGCTATTAAACAAAAACCAAGATTTAACTACAGTAAAATATGGTAACATAAAGAAGTGGTGAAACATAGACATAAAATTTATTTTTGTATTGGACACTTTAAGGGTTGTTGAAACCCTTTTTAACAAAAAATTCTGTTTGATCTCAAGATCACTAAAGTAAAGTACAAGAGTATAATTCTTGAAAATTGTTTGTTAAAAATACAGAGCTATTTATTCACAAATTTTTTGCAGAAACCTCACTGGAATGAAATATTCTAGCTTATAAAATTATATAAGCCATAGCATGGAGGTTTATGGTATGTAGCTTTGCTACATAAAAATTGTGCTTAGTTTTTTTTAACGCAAAGTACTTTTTAAACCTACAAAAAAAAAAAAAAAAAAAAAAAAAAAAAAAAAAAAAAAAAAAAAAAAAAAAAAAAAAAAAAAAAATGGGACATGGACATCAAGAAATAATCTTGCAAAAACATTTTTTAATACATTTTAAAATATTTTTTAATAGAGCAATGTAATAAAAACACTGCTTTTCCACTAAATGTAGCCTTTGTGCTTGTTTAGGAAAAAAATTTATAGTGCTGTTTCATTGCACTTGTAAAAATCTAACATTATCTTATTTAAACTTCAAAATCAAAACCTCAAACCATTGAATAAGAATTATTCACTGCTCGAGATGGTTTTGATTGCTCAAAATTTGCACGAGTTTGTCTTACTGAACCAGACTCAATTCTAGAATTTGATGCTACTCGATTCATTGCACCCATATTATATGTTTGCGCTCGACGCATACCATTGACAGATGGCTCACTATTTCGAGTTGATTGTGTTGAAGCTTCTTCACATACAACAAAACTTGTGAGACAAACATCGTCAGGACCAGTGTTTTCTAAAGGAATGGGATGTGTGCGGAAATGTTCGAGCATTTCAAATATTGTTTCAAACCATAAATGCTGTACGTGACAGTTACCTTCAGGATTCAGCGACAAACGTAGGTGCTTAAATAGAAAGAAATCATACAAAAATTGTTTTGACATATTCCTTATGGCTTTTAAATATCATACGTGTGTAAAATAAGAAATTCATAATCTTTCTAGACACCACTGCACTGCAACCATACATTCTACTGTTTGAAGTTCTTTTACAGTACAGAAGTTAACGGTGACCTTAACTATATTGAAAAAAATAAATTTAAGAATACATTAATAATTTATAAGAACATTGGTCTTGCAATTTTTGCAAAAATTTGCCAATACTATGAACCTCCTGAGAATATCAAACCTCTGACCACAGGAGACTTATTACTTATTATCATTCTAGTTGCTTAATAATAGGTTTCTCACCAATACACCAAAATCTGACAGTTAGTTATTAGCAAAGAATAAACTCGACCATGAGGGCAATTGTTAACTCTTGATTAGATATATAAAAGAAACTTGACCCAATCATGACAGTTAATTAGTTTCAAAAATAGTTTGACAAAAAGTAACAATTCTATTATTTCTTAAAAGCATGTTTCCTAGAAAATAAATGTAAGTTGTTTTCTTGAAAAACATCAGATTGCTGGAAGAATAAATATCTATTTCTTCAAATTTGAAAAGCAAATGTAGTGACCTGAAAGGTTAAGATGATCGTCTGCTAAAAGTCACATCCATGCCAAGAGTTCGATGTAAAAGTGTCAAGCAAAATATCTTGTAGTATATAAACATTTTACATACAATTCTCTTTCTTTGCTCTTTAATAATGCATTGATTACAAATTTCTTTGAACACTGTGTTATAAAATATCCACACAATTTAATAGTATATAAAATTTTTCGTATAACCATTTCTAATGTGGAAGCATCAATTATCGCTTGATAAATGTTATTCCTTTATAAATTCATCGGTTGTCACTTTTTTTAAATATGTTTTTTTTCCTCCATATTTTCTGCTCAATCATAACTTTTATAGAAGCCTCTCATCACATGCCTATTTAATGGGTTATGATAAAATATATAAAAAATCGTTTTTTTCTATTTACATAAAAATCAAAAAGCCAGCATACAAAATTTCTTTAAAATTTTTCAAATAACAGGTGATCAGGGGATTGGAATAATTATTCGATGATTTCAAATTTAATTATTTTATCAAATAAATCATGCCTTTGCTGACACGATATACCAGTAATTATGATTGGTGATCTTTTGCAGCCAGTTTGTGAATGATAATGAGCTGAAGATAGATAAAGGGGAGGGTCCTATATAAAGGTCAAATATTTGTACATTCATTGTATCATTTACTATAAATTTAATATAATTATTAATCATTTAATACAATAATCTAATTAATAGTTAATTTAATCTTTCTTTGATTATAAAACTTAAAATTTCAATATCAGCATCTCAACTTATCAGCATCTTAACTTAAAGGTCATTTTGTGAAAAATAAAACTTAATCATTAAAATTAAATTTGATGTTGTGCAAATGGTTCAAGTTTAAATATGGAAAACAAAGAACTACCAACATCACTTCTCTTCTTCACGTAGACTTCATTTAATTAAATTCTTGTCTAGACAGGTTAATTCTGCTACAATTCTAGCCTATGTTCACAAAGCCCTCCTCTTTGAAATAATTGAAATTTCCAATAAAGTTTAACAGACCGACATGCAAAAAGAAATTGAAACAATATTTTCAAACATCAACCGCAGAGCCAAATATCAGATTGGTTCATTCAGAAAGTGGATGGCCGCTAGCCTCAGGTAGCAAGTCTCGTAATGTAAAGCTCCACGAAAAAAAAAGGACTTTGTTACTATGTTACTGTCACGAAGAGCATGAAGCTGTAAATCTTTGCATTCAACCTTCATCAAATAAAAAGGAGCACCTGCTACACAAAATTGCATGCTAAAACTTTTGCAAAAGCAGTCATTAACAGACAATGATGATCATACAAAATTTAGACTACATGGGAACAAAATCTTAAAAAAAAAAAAAAAACTAAAAAATATTAATTTTTACAGTATATTATACATGTTTCAATGCGTGGAAATAAAAAATTTTGGTAGGTGGTTTCAAAATTCTCTTTATGAAACCCCTAGCTCCATGCAAAATCTTTTCAAAAATTGATTAATGAATTTTAAAGAGCTCGAATGTTAATATCTAGACCTAACTATTAATTTTTTTGTTTTTGATTTAACTTAAAGCTTTTTAACATAAAAATGTTGGAATAACAGAATTATATTACAATAGATTTCTATGTTACCATAAATCATAATAGGTTGCTCTGCAAATGATCATGTAAATATATAATATAAACGTTTTTGAGGATATGGGGTAGTGGAGCATTTATAATCAAGATTGGGGTTCAACCCAAGATAATAGATTAAAACTATTTATCTAATAATATAAATTAGCAAATGACAGAATTTATCATATCTTAAACAACCAGTTTTCGTCATTGCAATATTTAATATAAAAAGTTACATATTTAATGAAAGTCTAATTACCTTAGAACGACCTTGCAAGTTGAACGTGAGCACATATTCACCTCTCCTAGTTTCACTTTGCATCACCAAGAAAACACCATGCCACGTTAATCCTTGGTGAAGAACAAGCATTGATGATTGAACTCTAGTGATTAAGCCATGAAACCATGGATAGGTTGCGAGAGGATGACTGTCAGATAAAGTACTTGTCCAATCAGTAGTTAAATTTTCTGCCAGTAAAAAATAATATTTGTAAAGCATATTAAACTTTCATAACACAACAGCGTGCGATACTTTGCAGAAAGGTCCTAGTTATCCCCAACCCCAAAACTTAAACCCATATAACAATCGAATGATACATAATAACTCTGAATGTAACAATCAATGCATGATTGGATTCAACATATCTACAAATGAAAACAAAAACATTTATGTTAGGGCCAAAAAGAATTTTGCTTTTTTTTTAAAGAAATTTACATTAATTTTCACAATAATTTTCTCATTAACGTTAATTAGCGATTAATGAAATTCTGGAAATTAAAGTGGAAAAATAAATTTTCAAATTTAAGATTAAATAAATGAAGACAAATGAAATAAATTAAATAAATAAATAAATAAATGACGGAAATTTTTTAACATTTCGGCAAAATAAAAACTTAATTTTCAAGAAAAATGTAAAAATGTATTTTTCGGATAAAGTTTGACTTTTTTTAAGACGAAACACAGTAATTTTTTTTTTTAGAGAGCTAATATACAGCCAGATAAAATTTTTATACATCAAACAAAATTTCAGTAGAATTTCAAAAAAATTTCTTGTATAAATATTTTGGCAGGTTCCTCAAGCCACAAAAGATATTTGAAGTTTAAAAATTTAAAAACTAACAGGGCACTATTTCAGTCAACAGTTAGTCTCTACAACCATCGACAAAATATTAATGGACTTATACGCAATTATGACACCTTAATAAATAAAAAAAATTATCACAAGCAATTAAAAATACGGATACACCGCCCTTGGTACGCTCAACTTTAGGTTTACCTTTTGGCTAATAGACTTAAAGACTTAGAAATTTAGAAAAAAATGGCATTAAAGTGACATGTCCATACTAATCTGGGATTGCCATAATTTTTGCGATTTTCGTCTAGAAAATCATTTTTACACCATGCGTCAATTGTGACTTTGTGCTAAAATTTGATAAAATTCCAATATATTATGAACAAGATTGTAGTTACTCTCTATAGTCCTTTAATCTAAAGAAAATTCCACAAATGCGATTTTTGTGGAAAAAAAATAAACATATTTAGACCCAATGCTAAAAAAAACCATGAGTTTTCGATGTGGCCATTTGGGTAAAAATATGCTCTTCTTAACTTCTTATCTTAACTTTTTAATTTTTTATTTTTATGCCTAAAATTACCTTTGTTTTGGGGACCAGGTCTAGGTTTAAAATTAAGTTTACAAAAAATTTGCAATAATTTAATTTTTGACTTAAACTGACCAAGTTTTGGGTCCTAGGTCTAAGAATATTTTCAAAATGGCAAAATTAAATGGCAACACGCCAAAGTTATTAGAAATAATAATCCCCAACAACGCACCAAATTTCAGCATAATCGTAGTGAAACTTTTTGAGAAAAGCCAAAAAACAGATTTTTTTCTGTTTTCAAGAAATGAATCGGACATGGAAAATTTTGACAAGTGGGATTTTTGTCAAAAGACATTCAAAAAATTCATTCAAAAAAAATGAAAATGGTTAATGAGGAAGTTCACTA
The DNA here is from genome assembly GCA_035046665.1 of Euphysa ruthae. NCBI lineage: Eukaryota > Metazoa > Cnidaria > Hydrozoa > Anthoathecata > Corymorphidae > Euphysa > Euphysa ruthae. The sequence continues at coordinate 4,955 of JAUZNK010022923.1, read as the reverse complement.
AAAAAATCAAAACTTTCAAATTATTTGCCTTGCTTACCTTCTTTAAACAAAAAATCAGTTTGACAAGAATTTTTTATAAAAAAACAGGATGTGTCATCATTTGGCATAACTCTGATCTTTATGCAAAAAATTGGAAAAAATCAAATAAAAGTATCTTTTAAAAATGCGAAAATCACGATTTTCAGCCATATTTACTTGGATTTTAGCTTTTAATGTTCAAGAACATTTGAAATGGGAAATTTATTTGTTATCTTTGTTATATAATTTCATTAAGCTAATGAGAATTTTTCAAAAATTTGGTTTTATCATATCATTTGCATCATTAAACTTTGAGTTCATACAAAGAATTTGAGAAAAAAAATTAGAATATAATTCAAAATTTATCAAAAAAGAAAAAAAAGAAAATGTGAAAATGGTGATTATTTGTCTCATTTACCCAGACTTTAGTAAGAATAAAAATTCTAGAGAAAATCTGGAACAGGCCGTTTATTTCATATTCCCTACAAATAACTTTCAGCAAAAATTAAAAAAAAAAAAAAAAAAAAAACTAATGGGCAAATGCTGAGAAAAATGAAAAAGATTTTTAAAGGAAGGGGGCCACCATAAAATGACTTCAGCTTCTTTTAAAGAGGTTATCAAAAAAATTATTAAAAAAAAAATATATATATACATATATGTTAAAATATATTAAAAACTTATCAGGTTATTGAAATAAATGTAATTTGTCAAACCTCCGGATTTAAAATATCAAAAAAAAAAAAAAAAAAAAAGTAAAAAAGTCACTATTATGGCAATGCAGAAAGTTTGTATAAATATAAATATCTTGTTTTGTTTTGCTCTTTTTCGTTTTGAGGTTCCTTTGACAAACTGTAGTTTTTATTTTATTATAATGTTGATGATATCAGAAATAGAATTTGATACAGATTCGAACAAAATGTTTCAAAATGTAATCGTACATGTTTGAAGAGTGTGATTCTGAATAAGACGAGGAAAATTAAGAAGACATACAACAGTTTAAAAATTTGAAATTACTTGTGGGAAATATGGATTAGTATTTTAGTGAAAGTTGCTGCTTAGAAGAGAGAGATTGACCGTTTATGTTGCGAAGAAATATAAGCTATAAGCAAAGAGAAATTGTGAAATTTTTTTTTGAAGAAATTTATTTGGTTATAATTATTTTCACAGTTCTGTATACAGTATATATCTTTTAGTTTTCTTTTTTTAAAAGGTATTTTTACACAATAAGAGTTTATCTCGTGATCTTTCAGAGAAAAGTTAAATATTTTGTTTTTGTTTCTTTACTGCATAACAGCTGGTCTGATTTGAAGGAGCGATTCTTCGATTTTGTTTTTGTATTTACAAAATATAATAAGTTTCTTTGATTCTCTCTTTTAGGTCACAAATGCATCACTCTTTCTTATTTATGTTTCTGTGCAAATGTGAGCGTACTTAAGGTTGGGATCTCCAGATATATGCCCATTTATATAATGAAGTATAACAAATAATACATCACTTGTAATTAATATATGAGATTTTGAAGTACAAGTGAGGCAGCATTGAAGAATAATAAACAAAGATGACCAATACCAGTGGGTAGATTTTCTAATTTAAGGTTTTACAATCATTTTTTCTTTATATTTTCATTCCGAGGAAGTCTAAAAAAATGAACGTTTTTTTTTGTTTTTTTGTGTCGCTGTCATACCCTAGGCAGTGCGAATGCCCATACAAGGTAAACAAATAGTTATAAACAAAGTAGTAACAGTATCATTGATAACATTTTTAGTAAAAGTTCTCTAAATATCTGAATAACAGTTTCGTGAATGTGCACCAGTAACATCAAATATCTGGTTAGTTTTAAACACAATGCTTTTTTATAACATTTCTTATCTTCTAGTTTTATAAATATAAGTTTTAAGTATGACAATTTATATATCGTTGGAATCAGGATATTGAGTAAATTAAAGTAAACGCGAAAAATTTTTTTGCCATTTTTTGCCACAAAATTTTACTAACGAAAATTTTGTTTAAAAATCCTGCAATGACAAGTGATTTTTCTCAAAAATCTTAAACTCCGTGAAAACAATTATAAAAAAAGAAACAAACTGATGTTGAGATCTAACATGGGCAAAAGAACAGCACTAAATTCATAGGATATTCATTTACTGTATGGGTCCAAAAATTTTATGAAGCTAAATTTGTCAAGTTTTCTTATTAGATATCATTATATTATAATGAAGCAAAAATTTTTTAGTTTTTTTTATGAAAGTGCCCTGTTAAAAACATAAAAACAATGTAACAAATATTAAGAAATAAACGTAAAGAAACATACCAGTCTTATCATTTTGAGAATTAGTAGCATAGCTCTCTTGATCCGAGTTAAATGCAGGATGATTTGCATAGTTTAAAGTTGGTGGGACAGGAGTTGGTGGAAGGTCAGGTGGTGTTTCTACTACCATAAGGTTTGGATCTAAAACAAAAACAAAATTTATTGGAACAACTGTAATACATTATCAACATAATGTAAAATATTATTTAAGCAAGGCTGAGCTTGGTGGAATTTAAAAAATATTAAATAAAAACCTTTCAGTAATTGAAAAAAAAAAAAATAAAAAAAATTTATATATATATATACACTTTAAATTATTCTTGTGAAAGATGACTTGATGAAGTTTAACCGCAAAAATTTTTGATAACACTCATCATTAATATTCCTCATGATATTAATCTTTTGGATTTTCTGTTGATGTTCAAACTTTAAATTACACCCGAATCAAAACTAATCACTCATGAATGTCATCATACTGTGTTGCAAGTTTTCTGTAGCACCCTGCAGGATGACATAAACACTGCTTCTTACCTGTAAATTCTCCATCAGAATGACTATTTTTCCCATTTAAAGGAGGTGAGAACTGTTCGAAAGAAGCAGTATCAGTAGGCTCCTTACGAGCAAGTGGTGATATGACATGCTTACTACGAGAACTTTGCACAGGAGAGGGACCTTCTGCATTGCGATTTCCTAATGACAAAGAGGTAAAGATTTAAATTTGGAGAAAAATAATGACAAAAATATATTAAGATTTTCAGTTCAAAATAATTTGGTAATAAATATACATTAGATATCAGTATGAGATTTTGAAGGGTATAAATTATATAACTTCACTGATTAACATACAGAATGATTAAAAATTAAAAACATAATATACATATGAAGTAAAACTGTAAACTTAACATTGTAGTATTCCAAATAATTCCCATAAAATTCAGATCATCACACCATCTTTAATTTTAAGTTTTCAGCAACTTTATAACACTCGGAATAAAAATGGTCTACAAAATTTATTTTTTGAATAATCAAGAGATCTAAAATAACTTCAATATTAATTCTAAATTATTCGAGCATTATAGTAATAAAAATATTGGTCATAATTATTTACATCCTAAAAAAATAAAAAAATAAAGCAAAATTAGATTAAGTCAGAAAATACAGTATACATTATGTACCTGTGATATGCACACATGCCACTCAGTCTTAAATTTTTTACTCAAAAAATTAGAGCATTATAACCATCATTTTTTAATCATTCGATTTTACATGATTAGGTTATGAATATGGTGTAACATCCGCCATTTTTAACAAGTTATTTAAAAATAGTCCGTTGATCGGACATGCACAGAAACAACTTTACAAAGTTGATTAAAATGATAATTTAATGAAAATCAGAAAAACAGTAGGTCCCAGAACAGTACCTCGAGGGAAATCAGAATTTAAAGAGCAACAGTTCGAAGAGTAGCAATCAATGACAATAATTATTTCTTCTCTGCCTGATAAAAAAGACTTAATGATATTCAAAAGATCACCAGAGATACCATATGACTTCATCTTATGGAGAAGTCGAGCATGCTAAACCTTGTCGAATGCCTTAGAGATTTAAAGTGCAATTAACCTTGACTCAATGCAAAGATAAAGAGATTGATAGACACTTTCACAGATGACAGTTAGAGCATTAGCAGTGAACCAACAAGAGCGAAAATCATACTGATGATCAAAGAACGGATTGAATGACTCTAAGTGATGAGTAACATTTGAGTTAATCAACGATTTGAAGACCTTTTTTATGACCGAAAGAAGACTGATAGGAAGGTAATTATGAGGATCAAATTGCTCTCCGAAACATTTGAGTTAATCAACAATTTGAAGACCTTTTTTATGACCGAAAGAAGACTGATAGGAAGGTAATTATGAGGATCAAATTGCTCTCCGAAATTTTTGGACACTTGGACAACGGGTGCAGAATTTCAGGTGCAGTGGTTCAGCAAGAGGGAAAATAAGATTCGATATACTTCTTAATTCTGGAGAACTACAGGAATTTTTATTTCATTTTCACATTGAACTCCGCAAAGACAAAAATATAAGTAATAAGTAGATAACTGAATTATGAGAGACTTGTCATTATTTTCAGAAATGGAGTTATTGATTACACTGTAATTGTATGGATGATAAAAAATGTATAAAATCTGATAAAAAAAAATTGCATGTCGATGAAATTTCATGTACATATAAATCATAAAGTTGAATGTTTTGAATACTTACCTAAAAATTATTTTTTCTGTTTTAGATTCGGCAGAGACAGAGTACTGACTAAAAATCTAAGAGGGACTCATAATGCGGAAAGTGCTTGTGTCGAGAAATTCAATATTAAATAACTGATATAAATCAAATTAATTTTCTCATGGAGAAAATGGAAACCCTAAACACTAGTTTAAAATCCAGGAGTTTAATTACTGAGATACACTCACAGATTCTAACTGTAGCACAGTGATTGCCTGTGTTTAGAGCACTGGTTTTTAAACCAGAGGCCAAGGGTTCCATTCCTCTTAAGAGACAATTGAATCAAGTTTTATTTATTTCATAGTTAATTTAGCATGGGATAAATCATTATAAATGTATATATATA
>JAUZNK010022912.1:0-20339 GCA_035046665.1 Euphysa ruthae | reverse complement strand
ATATATCTTTAAAATGTTTTTAAAAAAATCTACATGCAACAAAATTCTGTAAATTCATAGCATGCTTGGAATTTTTGTATGTGTATTAAAAATAATGGTCTAAGAGAAAAAAGCAATAACATTTCACCAATTTATTTTACTCGATTAAATTATAGTCATTATTTTTATGAATGGTTTGCTTTAATAGCATTGATGAGTAAAACTGTGTAGTAAGTATCTATTACTTAATAGATGCCTTCTACAGCTTTCTATATTATCCAATTTTTATTTATTTTCTGTCAGAATAATATTGTGGTTTATAATACGTAAATATTTCATTACATACAATTTCTAGCTACATGTGCTAACATTTTAATTTATTTGTTACAGATATTTGAAAGAGTTCCGTGTTGAACAGTGTGCTCTATTTTTGCAACACAAGTGTACCCAGCATCGCCCATTTTCATGTTTTTGCTGGCACTTCCTTAATCAGAAAAGAAGGAGACCACGCAAGAAAAAGGACGGGACATTTACATATAGTCCCGACGTTTATTGTCAACAATATAATGAAACTACTGGTGAATGCATGAATGGTGACGAGTAAGTGTTTTTTTTTTTGCTTACAGTGACCAATATTCTTCAAAGTATAGATTTGAGCTTACGTTCATAAAGATTCCTCCCTTCTGTAAATGGCTACGCTACCCATATCTTTGAAAAAGTTTACATACCAGCTTTTTATAGCCTTCATTTGTCATTACCAGATTATTTTCACATATGCCAAAAATTCTTAGCCTGATAATTTTTTTTTTTTTTTTTTTTAGTTGTCCATTTTTGCATAGAGTTGCTGGAGACGTGGAGCGCAGGTATCACTTGCGTTATTACAAGACTTCCCCGTGTGTTTATGAAACTGATACACGTGGATACTGTGTTAAAAACGGTCCCCATTGTGCTTTTGCACACGGGCCGCATGATTTGAGGCAACCAGTTTATGATATTCGAGAGCTGCAAATAATGGAACAGGAAGAGAAGGAGGGAGATATGAGCAAACAAATTGTACCAGAAGATCCAAGGTGGAATGGTAAATATTTGAAATGCCTTAAATATAAAAATACATATAAAGTTTTACCTGCATTCAATATTTTGAAACAACCTTCTCTTCAGGAATTGCGTTTACACTTACAAGAAACATCAAAGTATGTTTTTAAAGAAAGAATCCATATAGAAGTTATTAAGATTGAATACAATGAAACCTGGCTCTGTTTGGGGTTAAGCCTCTCACGTAAATGTTTATTCTATAGTTCAGAAAGAGAAATTTAGTGGATAATGTTGACTTTTACCTAATTTTCTAGTGTTCTAAGTTTGTATAAGGTATGTTATTTTGACAAGGCTTTTGTTCGTATTTTTACACAAATTTTTTCAATCATTCAATTACTTTTCAGCTCAGTTAGATCATAGCGCTGACCGTTTAATTTTTCTCATAAATTTTGTGATTCAAATGCTTAAGTAGAGTTTAGCTTTTCTAGATATTTAAGGAAATCTGAATGAATTGGTAATCAACTGGTGACAATAGGTGACAATAATTTAATAATTTGGTTATTGTCAAACATTCACTTCAAAACTATTTAAAATTCAAATATTTTGAATGTCCAAACAAATAACTGTTGCTTAAAATATTTTAAAGCACACCCCATGTGACATTTATTTTTTGACATGGTTATGTTTATTATTTCATTTTCTCATGTAATAGTTTTATTTCAGATACAAATTATGTGCTATCTACGTACAAGACTGAGCCGTGTAAAAAGCCACCGCGTCTCTGTCGCCAAGGTTATGCTTGTCCACAATACCACAATAATAGAGATAGAAGACGTTGCCCTAGGAAGTATAAATATAGGTATCCAACTATTTATTTAAATGGTAATTCGATTTTTAGCATACAAGATCATAACAACTTTTTGGTCTCAATTTAAAAAAAAAAAAACAAGTTGATATTTCAAAAACTTCATGAAAGTATTTTTGAAATTTTGTAATTTTATTTGGGTTTAAAATTTTTTTTTACAGTTAGTTTAGACTTTTTGTTGAACATTTATATTAACATCTGCTTTCGCAGTAAACATCCTAAAGAAAATCTGAATTTTTAATTCAGCATTTATTTTGATCATGCTAATTTGTGTAATGGGTCATTTGTTACATCAAATTTGGATGCTCTTGCTTATGTCATTCTACTCATGTTAATATAGGCATGAGGTCCTTTTATTGCAGGGCCACTCACTAGTGGGAGGCTTGTCATCCAAGGCATTACAACCATCCTTTAGCAAAATAAATTATCTGCATAACACATTAAACTAGTATTTGCCACGTTCCAGTTTAATTGCAATTTTCATATAACATATTTCCGTTCATGAAAGCTTGATGCTAAGACATAAGTAAATGTTAGATACTTGGAAAAAAGAAAAGGAGTCAAAAAATTTCACTAAAAAATTAATGAGCAATATCTTATTTACCCATACCTAGTAAAGCATCTAGAAAAGTTAATATGATAGTTAAATTATGACAATAAACAAGCCACTATAATTATTTTCTCATAAAAGGAGCACTGCTTTACATTAAATGTTATCTTTTAATAATGCTGATGTAACAGTTAAACAATTAAGTTTTCTCCTTGGTAGAAAGCATAGTTTTAAACTCTGATTGAATTTAAGAGCCTTTATAATTAAAGGAATTGTTTTTTTTTAAGAGACTATAACGTTTATAGGAAGGATATAGAATTTGTCATTGTTTGAAGCTAACTTATATCAGCAATATTTTTTAAAATCAGATAAAAAGGTAATTAGTGGTAGCACAGTGGTTAAAATTTTTAAATCTTGTTGGATTTTATTAATATAGTTAGATTGAAAAAATTGTTCCATGAGTTTTTTTTTATATATTTTAGTTTAAAACTAATCTGGTAGAAGCCATGCAATAACAAACTAGCATGATTTGATAGACCAGATGCTATTTACCAAAAAGCAAATTTGGTTAATCATGGTTTTTATTTCATTTACCATATATTTTTATGTATACATAACCTATATTTTTTTGTAAATGTGCTACTAAACTGTATATTTTACTGCATACATATACCTTTATTTAAACACATTAATAAATGCATTAATAAAATCACTAAATACATATCTGAATAACATCAATTTATTAAGTTTATGCACAAAGTTTATGTATTACTACAAATAGAGTTCTCCAAAGTTAATAAATAATCAATAATAATATCATCTAAATGAAATACCCAATAGCTAAAATTGCAACATAATGTTTCGTCGCAATGTAATTTTTCAAGCAATTAGTGATGCAAGACTGCTGTGTCTATGCATCGCATTGATGATCCCTTATATTCTCTGAAAATATATATAGTTTTAATGAATACGTCATTTAAAATTTGCAAATCATGAGCAACCATAGCTCTAAAATTTTTAAACATTTAAGCCTTCCTTTTATCAGGCCAATTTCTTTTACAAATGGTCATATAAGTTTAGGACCATTCATTTTTCTGCTCATTTAGAATGGATTTTTCTGTGAAATCTTGTATTGGGTTTTTCTGATATTTTTTGCATGGAGTTCTTGATATTAATTGAAAAAATGTCACTTTTTCTTAACGTTAGCTCAAAATGATACAGATACACATTTTTTTCATTGTATAATTCCACTAATCTAACTAGTGAATATTAATATGTTGTGACTTTCTCATCTTTAAAAATATAACTTTTTTTATGTACAATGGTTGCAAGTTTTGATTATCATTTATGATTGAAAAGCTCTATATTGAAATAAGGTATAACACTTTTGACAAAGTAAGATTAAAACGACTTTTCAGCTATAACTTCAAACATCTTTTTATCTCAAACCCAATAATTTTTAAAAGAAAAGCGCAGTTGATGGATAAGAAAGTGAAAATCTTTTTAGATTATCAGAAAGTTTGTGTTTTTTGAATGAAAATATATTAATTTACGTCAAGATTGTTGCGTATTGTAGTTTTGCATAGTTTTATAAAGTTTAAGCTAAAAAGACTGATTGCCACTTCTGGCTTGGCTATTATCATCCTCAATAAAATTATAAATGGAGGAGTATTTAGTCACACAACAAAATACTTGAGATAAATTAAGTTACTGAAATAAAGGGTATAGAGTTTATTAATCACTTTAAGTGCTTATTTTGTCCAATTCTCATAATTGATTTTTTTTTTTAGATCAACTCCATGTCCAAATGTAAAACATGCAGACGAATGGGGTGATCCTTCTGCATGTGAAAATGGAGATAGCTGCCCATACTGTCACACCCGCACTGAACAACAGTTTCATCCTGAAGTAATAATGTCTATGACTAGTTTTTAAATTTAGGCAAAGTTGTAACCATGGAGTGCCATCTTTTGGCCTAAATTTTCTTTTCTTTTTTTTTTTCTTTTTTTGTTTTTGCTTTCCTCAATATCTATCCACCAATAAAGTTTTTTTTTCTTTGCTGGGCTTAAATCTTTTTTTTTTTTTACTCTCGAAAATTTTTTCAAAATAACTTTAAAAGTATCTTTTGACTCATATGTCCACCTGCCAAAAACTTTAACATATTCGGGAACCCTGCAAAAGCAACAGAATCACAAAAAATTGCCTTAATCTGTTTGGTCACTTATTTCAAATTTCAATTTGAAAATTTCACATTAAGTCATAATGCTATAATAATAATGATGAGCTTGGAGTTTTAGATTAAATTATATTGCAGCTTCATCTGTAGTTCTAGGGGCAGTGTTTACCAGGCTCATCAACACGTTTTGAGAATGATAGATCTAGGTCTAGGCTTCAAAATGTGTTAATGTTGGTCAAAAATGACTTTTTTTTCAAATTTCTGAAAAAAAAATTTTTTTAAATTTGAAAATATTATCTTTGATAACTTTTGACTTTTGGAGATGCTATCAATTCCAATCCCAAACATTTTAAGAAAACGTTTTTTAAGCTTTACCAAAATTTTTTTTATTTCTGCATGAAATTGAAAAATCACAGAAGGCATTTTTAAAACTCTATTGTAGCCTGCCAAAAATGATTTTAGTTTTGCATGCATATATTGACTTGACTTAAAGATTCGCTTGATATGCTTTTTATTGGGAAGCCGGGAAAATATATAAAATGATTAGAAAAAGTCTTTAAAAAACCTTTTTAAAATTTGGGTGGAATTTTGGGCCATCTTTGGTTTATTGTTTTGTTTGTTTACTGGTTTACTCATTTTTATGAAATTAAATGTCAGATTTTTTGGGTTCAATATATTGAGAAGTTTCAGGAATTAATCATAATAAATACTTAAAAACTTTTATTTTTGTTTTTCAATACAAAGTTTTTGCGTTTTTGTGCCCGTTGTTATTAACGTAACAAACAAAAAAACATAATAGTCAGTCACAAAATGGTCAATGGTTTTTGGGCACAGTCTCTATTTATTTCATTGTATGAAATATAAAAATTATTTAGTTTTTAGGCATTTTTTTTTTTTTTGGAAACAAGAGTTAAAACAAAGTATATTGAAATTATTAACTAAAATATATTAAACTTATTGACTTGTATCCTTTAAAGATTAATTGTTTTACTTGTAGCAAGCAAATGAATCATATTTCCATACTGAAAAAATTTATCATATTATTAAAAAGATTTTTTGAAACAAATGCCTTAATTGTAGATTTCTTTCTAATTTAACACAGGCAACATCCTTTTTATTTGCACTTCACTTATTTATTATTTCATTCATGCTTTTATCTCCATATGGGTTAAACTTAGTCTAAAAATGAACAGCTTTTTTAAAATTATTCACTGATTTTACTTTAAAATTTTTGGCATGTATTAGCCAAAGGCCTAGCCCCTAAACTGTTCAAATTTGCAGTTTGATCTAAAAATTATTTGAAATATTTTTTGAGAAAGCCCTAGCTTTTTATGAATGATTATTGATTTATTGTATTCTTTATAAATTATTATGGCCGTTTTGAAGTATAGGATTATTTTTATTGTTAATCTAATTCTAGATATACAAATCTACAAAGTGCAATGATATGCAGCAGACAGCACAATGCCCAAGAGGACCGTTTTGTGCATTTGCTCATATAGAACGTGAGAAATATCATTAACTTTAATATTTAGTTTTATTTTATTATTTATCAGAGCATCGCGTTTTTAAATTCTTTTGCAAAGCCAATTGTGGTACTACGAAAATGTTGAGTCCTTTAAAACTTTTATTACAACTGTTTTTACACATCTTGACATATTTCATTTTATATCGTATTTCCGATGATTGTATTTCTTTAAAGTGTCTAAATATTCATTTCATAGTATCTTTCCATAGATTAAATTAGGAGTTGGCTATAGTTAGTCATTTTTTCAAAATATTTTGAGTACAAATTCTTTTGGAGTGTTTTAGTATTAAAGATACTTGCAAATTTTTTTTTTTTTTTTTTTTTTTTTTTTGAAAAATATAATCTTTACCCGTTCCCAGGCCCTCAAAACTGATGTCCAGCCATTTTTGCCAAAAAAAAATGATTTTCTGACAATATTCTTTCTTTATCTATGGATTTCTTATGCTCTATTGATTAAAATAACTTGGAATTTCAGATCCAAGATTATAGTAACATATTTTGTAGCCTTTTGAAAATTTTGAAAAAAATTCTTTAAAAAGCAAATTGAAAGCAAAGTTTTGATATTTTCATGATTTTTCAGTATCAAAATCAACTGTGACACTTTACTATTAGTTATTTCAACTTAAGGGTTTAATATTGACTGATATGGTAGCTATTATCAAATAAATATCACTTTATCAGTGGAAACGGTTCTTCAGAAAAAATAATAAATGCATAATTATCTTTAAAATGAAAGTATTCAACTCTTAATAATAAATTATAATGTATTAAATCTGTTATCAAGTTCCTTCCAGTTATCAACTGTAAGCAATGTTTTTCTATTTCTATGGTAACTTTACATCTTTTCCTTTTGCAATAAGCTGTAATAAAGTTTGTATTGTTGCTTTGACTACTGTTTTTGATTTTTTTTATGAATGACTTCAATCTTGTTTCACACTTTTCAATTGCTGTTCTAACAGATAAACTTTGTTCCATTTTCATCAAATATTTCTAAAATGCCAAAGCTTGTAGGGGAAACATGGAAACATCAATTTAGAAGAATCACTGTTTTAAATGTTGTATTTTGACCTTTTCTTTTTTCAGGACAGACATTAATGCTAACTTGTAGGTCTTTATCAACCATAGTTACCTTGTTATCTGGAGCAATTCTCTTAGGGTACAATTAATGTTTTCTTAAAATTTGAGTGGATTCGAAAATGATTCTTCTTGCCCTTGGATAAATATTTCTTGCTCTTCCAAAATTGAGTTAAGTGTTTCCTCTTCGTCGTATTATTCATCTTTGCTTAGGCAAAAGATTCTTCTTGAGCACTAATCAAATATGCTTTTTTTTAAATAAATTTTGGGAGTTAATGAGTCACTAAATCAGACCTTGAAATAATTATTTTAAACTTGCCTGACACGAAGTCCGGCATTTTGATAATTTCATTGGACATATTTTTTTCTTACTGGAGATTATGTCCAGCATTTTTGCCGGACATCCTTAAAATAAATTTACCTACTTATTAACATAAAAGAACAGACATTTAAACATCAAGATATTTTTATAGAAAATAGAACATCTGATCTCTAAGTTTTCACTTCAATCATTTCATTCCTTTATGTTCAGTCGTTATGTGTTCAAACCCTGTGCATATCTTTACATGTCGAAGTATTTACGTTATTTGACACATTAAAGAAAGAGAAAAAATCAAACACACTCCTGAACACAACAGAGCTCTGAATAATTAATGAACTAACTGTGTATTAAAATTGGACTCGTCTCTCTTTTATCTAAACTATACGAGCAGACTATTTAGTGTTTCAGTTCACGCAAGAAAGATTATAAAAGCAAAATCAAATAATATTAAATAATAGAACATCGACTTTTATTATTTTCATTAGTTATTTTTATTGCTGCTTTTTGTTAGACAAAGCATTTTTCCATATTCATGGTACCTAAATATTATATTTTATAATTATTAAATATGATACTTAGTTTTCACCAGTCCTTTCAAAGTGACCAGAACGATCTACCTGGCGCATGCAGGCAAATAAATTTTCCCATGCTGAGCTATCAACCTTGCGGGCAAGATGACGAAATGCAAAATATGACGCTGTCTACTTTTGTTGAACCCCTAATAAAAAAGTTGTTGATTGTTTTGTTTCTGTTCGTTACATGGTTAGTGGTTATTTCAGTATGAAATCAAATATCTTTATTTAAACGTTAGTAACTAAATACTTAGCCAATAAGTAATAAAATATTTGTGATTTTAATCTTATAAATACGCTCTGAATAACCTTGCAAAAACAATACTTACATTTTTTTAGATAGATACGTTGCTGCAAAATGAATAAAGAACCACAGAGTTTTAAGCTAACTTCTATTTATGCATAATGTAATTTACATCCAATTTTCATTTAATTTACATTTTGTACAGATAAATCATGCTTTCTTTTTCGGATGATGATTTTCGATGTTTTATTGTAAAAACAAGTGCTTTAATTTGATGACGTTAATATTAAGAAAAAATTATTCTATAAAAAGGACGAACAAATTGTATTGTATTTATAGTCAGCAAGTTATAAATTGGTGAGTGATATTTGAGATCTTTATATAAAATAAAATAAGTATAAAATATGGTGACTTTTAAAATGTTTTGTATTTATATCAAAGAAAGGAAAAGTAATGATAAAATAATAATACATACAAAAAATGAGCTAGAAAGTGTCAGTTTAAATGAGACATCCAATGATAATTTAATACGGCTGAAGTTATGATAGGAATAAGATTTTATTACTATAAAATATGAGGATAAAAAAGGAAATATGATGAAAATATGCTGACTACGATTTTTTTTTTACTATAAATAAGAAAATAAAAATATCAACTTAAACCACACTAAAATAAAAATTTAAGTACTTTTTAAGATCTCTTAAATACCTGGACTGTAAGTATATATTTAAACATATTTTTTTTGTTTTTAGACGTGGGAAAAATATCATTTTGTTAAACTTATAAATATGTTTATTAATTGTAATATCATTGAATAATTTACTCCGCATGTATCTGTTTTTCAAATACTTTTTGTTTAAATTGACACATAACAGTTGAACTTCTATTAGTATAATTTTCATAACAAATCATACCTTTCTCATCCTTCTCAATTCAGCACCTTTGAAAGGATGTGTGATACAAGAATATTTCGTAGCTCTGCAGTATTCAATACAAAACATAATGTCTTTATTTTCATAAGGTAAATTACGATATAAAAATGCGCAATGGTTGTAGCTACAACGCATCTAAACCATAGAGATAAATCAAACTCAGAGTAATTTTAATTCACTTTTCTACCAATCGCTAGGATTTGTTTATTTAGCGTTACAGACAGCACATGTTAACTTCATTTTTAAATATTAGAAGCTTGTCATCTGAAGTCAGAAGGTGTTAAATGAATTGAGGAACTTATATTTTGTTTCCGTTGCTTGTTATCAAATATATTTATTATTCACAATTAAATCATACCAACGTGTAGTTTTTGTTAGTTTACATGAAGTAAAAATAATTCAGAATTATTTTATTAATATTGATATGATTTCGTCTTTTCCAATGTCAAAATTTGGGGGTGGTTAAACATTTGGATCCAAAGTGTGCAAATAGATAACTATTTTATGTTAATTCATAAATAATGATTTTTTTTATATATTTTAATCTTACTAGTAGTAGGTGTTAAAAAATATTTTGACAGACTTTTAACTTGAAGATGTGTGTGTAACAATTCGATCAACTTTATTATAATACTTTTAAAGAAATCTTTCCTATTGAACTTTAGGATTCATGCAATACTATACAGTTCATTGCAGTTCAATTTGTGTACAATAATAGCTATAAAGTCATAATGGGTAATATTGTTAAGATAACGTCAGACATTATTTTTGGAAATTCAGAAAAGGTTTAAAACCTTCCATAGATAGTGTTCGGCATAATAACAATTATGACAGATGTCTGACTATTATTTTAAGCCATGGTCTTTTACAGTTGATTAAAGCAGATTTCTGGTGTCAGTTAGTCACTAAGTCACTGATTTCCTGGATGATTGTTCGAAGAAGTAGTTGAAAAATTTATTCCTGTGCAGTTTAAAATTTTTGAGATTTTACGTGGTTTCAATAACTCAAAAGTGAGTACAATATTTTTCAAAATAAGTGAATCTCATAGAAACCATCATATAGCTCAAATGTGCAGACTTCAAAATTGCTTACAGTTTGGAAAGAACTTTTAACATAGGGAAGGAATAATTTAGGTGAGAGTATTCCTAAAGAATAAGAAAAATTTTATTTAACTATGTCAAACAAAAAATTTGAAAAAATTTCTTATTTAATATAATTCCATTTAATCCATAAATATGAGATATTAATTTTATTAATTTAATTCATTGCCTTAATTTTTAAAGTAAATTGATTCAAGATATCGATATCTCAAATTGTAAAAATTTTTATAAATATATTTTATCTCTTTAGAAGATCAATTGAATACCATCGAGGCAGCTAAAGGTTCTATTTCCATGATTCCTGATAAAGAAGTAAGTGCAGTATACATTAAATATTTTTATTTTAATCTGTTTTATTGATAATTTTTGAAAAATGTGATTAAATATGGAAGTCATAGGGTTTCTATATGTTGTTTAAATAAGCAAATTTTCTATTATATATACATTAATGATTAGTCCTTCATATCATTCACCACAAAACACTTTTCTGAATTCTTTACACAAATGATAACATTTATTTGATTGAAATTTTCATGAATTTGTTTAAATGTTTGTAGAAATGAATAATTTTGGTCAGGAAATTCAAAAATAAAACCTGTTTGAACTCAAAATCTTGACAAAAATTGAACTACATGCATGCATACATACATGCAAAGTTGAAATATAGGAGATGTGCGTTATCAATTGTCTATGTTATCCAAACAAAGTATTATTTTTGAGTTATAAGCCCACTTCTAATGATTAAATAGGATATGTTAACATTTTATTTTCCATAAATTATATCAAAAAATCTATTGTTAAGTTATTCAAAACGCCAAAAAAAGATGTTTATAAGCTGGCGATGGTCACCTATGACATCTGGATCTGTATAGGGTTAAATTAAAACAGATATAAAAGTGACTAAAAGTATTTAACACAATGAAAGAACTCATTTTGAATAAGTTATAGGGATAAAGCTGGAAAAGCGCCAATAATTTTAAAAATTTGGCTAGATTTTTGGCTTTAGGTCATATCAATTCAACTTTTTAATAAGTTTTTTTTACTGTTTATGAAATATTTAATTATTCTAGCTTATGCAACAGAATCAACAAAATGCTTTTTCTAGTGCACAAAGTTCTCCTTTGCAGTCCCCGGCAGGTTTGCCAAACAATCGTCCAAAAAGATCTTCATCGTTGTCGGGTCCTTATGCAAAAATAGTAGAAGGGACAATTTCCAGCATGCATAGCATATCACTGAGTAGTAGCGCACCAACGTATGAGAAAGCTCCTGGGTCAGGAAGGAGAAGCACAAGTCGAGAAGAGAATCAAGTGAGTATGTGTTTTATTAGCTGGTTTATTCAAGTAAACAGCTTCATCCTGTGTTAACTTTTTATATGGTCATGAAAATACGAATTGGGGACAGCTTTTATCCAATGTTAGAGGATAATTATTGTCTAAGAATTTTCAACAGATAAAAATCAATCAAGGGTTTTTGCTATAAAGAATATATGAAATAAGGAATGCATGAAATAAAAATTAAAACGGGGTTATGGATTTCATTAAACAATTTATTGTTTTTAAAATTTTATATGGTGATTGTTTATTCAAAATTATATTTCATGCATAATCATAAGATAAAATATTTATTTTGAAAATAGTGATATGATTCTCTGATTTCAGGTATTTCTCTAAATAAGTTTAATAAACATGGTTACCTTTTAACAAACATTATTTACATTAGATAATAATGGGCTGTTATAAACTTTGACATCATGGTTTTGTAAAGAATGAGGTGTGTGAGGTATTAAATGAAGATAATTTGTTTGAATCATATTAAGTACTTACATTCTCTGTATAATCTTACATTAGAACTTTTTCTCCAGTGTTATAATCTCTAGAAATGTTTTAGAGGAATTTTTTTTTTTTTTTTCAAATTTTGGAAAAAGATGAAAACAAAAAGGTATGACAAGGTTTGATCTTACATCTGCTTTCACTTCTCAACCAGTTTTTTAAGACAAGAAACACAGGGAGAATTTTTTAAGTCAGTCAGAAGGGTATTCCAAAGAAGCTATGAAAAGAAGTGCATTGGTACCATATGTTGTAGTTTCACACTGTTTTAAAAGCTTCCTTTTTTATCAAATTTTATGTTAACCAAAGAGGTTTTACAGTTGCTATGATTCAGCATGTCTTTCAATTGGTTTCAATTGCTATGTTCAGTGACAGCGTAGTTTAGGTGAACAGTTCCACTATATGTTAGTATAGGAAGGATTGTGGACACGTAAACTTGTTTCGCTGCTTCATTTATCTAAAATGTGCATTCTGCCACTAACTTTCTTGTATGCATTATTGAAGTTATGTATGAACGTCAAACTGCTATCTAAGATATTTTCATGGTGTTTATATTTGTTGAAGTTGTTTACCTGACTACCATTGTATAAAACTTAGTTTTTTATCCTGACATGTATGATCCCGATATATAAGATACAATTAGGAGATAACTTTAAATATTTGCTTTTGAGCATAGTAAATATCAAATGATGACAATAACTTAGACCTGTTTCTATGGAATGGGAATGCTGAAAAAGCGACTTAGCATTTGCCAAAATTAAAGTATCTTGTCTGTAAGTGTAGTTCTAGATATTTTGCTTAAAATTTTTTTTTCATGATTTTGAACAAGGAAAGTAAAGATCTCTGCTTTAGGTAAAAATGGGTTGACATGAATTTTCCAACCTTATGAGCAATAAGGTTGATATTAGGTCACAGATTTTTAGCAGCAAAATATTATCTTTATCAACATTACGTCTCTAGTCATAAAGAATATGGATAGACAAAATTAAAAGGTATTCCTTTTCATTTTGTGTTGAAAGAAAAGATGTTTTTTTTTTTTTTTTTTTTTTTTTTTTTTTTTTTGCACCTTGGAAAGTATTATAACTCGGGCATAGCAGGTTGTGTTTGATGTAAACATACTTTGTTATGTGTTCTTATAAGGTAAGGTCCTCCATTGTTATGTGTAGTTTTTTTTGTTTTTTTTTTTTTTTAGCTCAGGTTTTGTTTGATTGTGTTTGAATATTATAAAGGAAATGCCTTTTATTATTTCTTTCTAAAAGAAATAATTTTGTTTTTCAAAAGTTTTAAGAAATTGTTGAAGGGAAACTAAAATTGTATAAAAAAGAAATATGCATGCTTTTTTAGTAAACTGTTTTGTTTGATGTGCTTGATCTTGATTTTTTTTCTCTGGAAAAACATAATCAGAAAAGTAAATGCAACTCACTGAAATAAAATATTATTACATAAAAATGAGATTAAATAGTTACAGTGGGATTAAATATGAGATTAAATAGTTTCATAGCTCTATTGTTATATACTGTCTAAAAATAAAAACAATAAATGCATGAGTGCAAAAACAGAGGAGAGAAGACGATTTTGTGATGCGGTGTCTAGACAGGTAGTGAGTTTTACTTGTTTGCACATATATAATTTTTCAAGCAAAAAGGTTTTAGATCCCTGAGAATTTTTGAATCAGCACTATGCCGTTCTTTTTTTGCTTGCTCATTCAAAGGACGACGTCGCTTTGGCCTAGGCTCCAGTACTGAGAGGGAATCATCTAGGGTTTCAATATTTTCCCCGGAATTATCACCAGTTTGTTAGCTTTTTTCACGATTTAGGTCTATATAATCATCATCTGAGCAACATGGTTTATTATCAAACATTTTTAAAAAGTTGTTTACAAACCGTCTGTTGATCTGACATGCCCAAAAATGATTTTATCTAGAAAACAAAATATTACATAAGTAAGTGACGTAACCTTAGAGTGTAAAACCCAGTATTCATTGAGAATTTTAATTTTTTGTGTGAGCCGCTGTGAGCGGCTAAGCTAAGCTAAGAAACTAGTGTTTACAAAAAACAGCACAAGGTATCGTAGATTATACAAGGAAGAAACTGATAACCACATAGTGCAAAAGTAGTGAGTCTGGTAAACGGTGTGTCTGCGTGCTTGGCATGCCTCGTGCCTTCATATTTGGCATGTCTGCGTGCTTGCATGCCTCTCTTTCCGGCATGCCTACGAGTTTGTGTGCCATTAAATTTAGCGTGCCAGCCTGCCATCAAAATTGGACGTGCCTGCGTGATATCTAATAAGGTGATCCTGCATGCCTCTATATTTGGCATGTATTCAGAATTTAGCTTGTAATTTAGATTTATTCGCGATTTTAAGCGGCAATTACAATCTCCCTGAACCTCAGTCCTAAATTAGATATTAATTAGGAATCTAAAACGATAAAATAAGCCAAAAAAACTTTTTCAGTTCTGAATTTAGATACTGAAAGATATTCAATTTTTTTAATAGACAGATAGATAAATTTTAAATAAAATTTGGTCGTAAAAGTAAGGCATTACTAATACCTATTTCTTACAAAATTCCAGAGCATTGTGGAGGCAAAGTATCTTGAAATTGTTATCCACAAAAAACTTTCATGGAAACCTCATATTAGTTGCATCGTTAAAAAGGCAAAGGAGCTGCCTCCAGAGACACTTATGTACCTGTAGTCGTGAAATCAAAATTCAATGTTATGTGAACTACATCACACCAATCGTTGAATATGTGTCTCTAATGTGGGAACCGGTCGGTCAACGCAACAAACAATTTTTTGATAAATTGGTAATGGTGCAACAGAAAAAGGAACGTTTAATATTCTCAGAATGGAGCCATTGCAGCAGCCCCACAAGAATAAGAGCCAAATTACTGTTACGTCCGTTGGAACAATGCTGGACCAACGCTAGGGTCGATTTCATGCATAAAGATGTAAACTGCCAACTAGATTTACCTGTGGAATTTGCCCGCAAGTAAGATATAAACATAATTGATTCAAACCTATGCATGGTAGAATAACCACAAATGAAAACTTTTTCCTCCCATTGACAATTATTGTATTGAACAAATTGCCACACAGTATCTCATATATCCCTTGGTTGGTGTGGTGCTACACATTTCTTTTACCTTCCTGTTTTTTGTTTTAATTTTTCTGTCCTCTGCCATTGAGTTGAATTCAAACATCTTCTTCTTAGTGCATTATGATATGGTTACATCCATATTCATGTTGCCGCGCTTATCAGATATATGCTGGAAGTGGCACAGCCGTTTCAAACCTTTACACATCAGAAGTGAACTATTAAAATCGTCATAGACTAATTCTTATTTCTTTTTTTATTTTAATCCATCTAGATTCATGATTTAATAAAATTGTCCCAACAGCTGATATATTTTTTTGTTTTGATTTCATTACCACACTGGCTCTTTAAAAAGAGAATTAGGTTTAGACGCCCTGAAGAATTAAAGTCACTCTGAATTTTATGCCAGGCACACCAAGAATCATGTAAGCACGTCAATATTAGAAGCATGCCGATTTTTCATGTTACTCCAAGAATAATGGCATTCAAAAAATTGGAAGCACGTTGGCACAAAGTCACGTCAAAATTAGAGGCATGCAGGCACTTCTATTTTTCATGCTATGCCTAAAATCATAGCACAGAAACACGCTAATTTACAATGACACGCAGGCACTCCAAATCTGAAGTCATGTATGGCATGCCGTTTACTGGACTCAGAAGTAGTACACTTTGAACTGTTTTACCATAAATAAATTGGAGGGAAAATCATTCTTCAAATGAATTATACACAAATAGTTGTCTGTTAACTCAAATTGATTCAAATGATAATTATAAAAACAAAAGGATATTTGTGATGGGTTCAAAATGCATAATTTAGTTCTGCATTTTAATACTAAAAATATCAATTAGTTGAAGAGTTTAAATTAACAGAAATTAAGAGGCTTATATATTGTTTAGTATCTCCAACACAGATGTTCTTGATTTAGATTAGCAACTTCTCCATTATTAAATAAGTTAAGAGAGTGTTGTTCATAGTGATTTGTTTTTTTTTTAATAATATCTATTGCTGACATAAAACGAATAGGTGAATTCAGAGTGCTGATAAATGATTCAAGTGCTCCTTGTTTTGTTTCTACATCATTCGCTGAATTCTGTAATGCCAATGATGTTTTTATTACTTTTATAATTTTTTTCTTCTGGTAACAGCTGGTTTTTGATTAATAAATGTTGATTTTCCATACCAGTTAAAAAAATATATATATTGTTCCTTTTTTGAGTAGTTCAAGCTAATTAAGTCCAGTGGTTTCATTAGGGTTAACTAACCAAATTAATGGGTTTTTATGTTTAAACAAGTTTGTATTGATTTTTCAGTTAGCAATCTACCATCTTAAATATTATATATATCAAAATATTATACTTAAAGCATGGTAAATTGGTGCTTCTCATTTATGATTTATTAAAAAATTTAGTGCATTTGGCCTCGTTTTAAAATTTGTCTAAATAAAGCCTCAAATGGCAGTTTCTTTATACTTTGTTAATTATGTGGGACATCTTATCATTTCTGTTTAGGTGGTTAAACACTTTTCTGTTCTCAATTTATATTGTTAGCTACTGTTAAAATAAAAAATGAAAATACTCTTTATGAGTTTTTATGAGTAGAGGAAGGCGAAATTGGCTTGTTAAGGGAGAGTAATTGAGAGGAAATTGCATCGATCTAATGCAGGTAGGAATGAGTTTTGTGATTTTACATCACACCAAAATAGAAATTAACCAAGTTTTAGCAATCTATAAAGGATAGCGCATTTCAACAGACTCATCTAGCCATAACTATGATCGTTTATTTTTAGTTTTTAATTACTATGTTTTTACAATAGTATTGTTTGGCAAGTTATTTTGCCTGGTGCTATATGATAGTTAACAAACTAGTTCTTCAATATGTAATCATGCTTAACTAATTAAATTTGTTTTAGTCATTTTTTGGACCATCAATGTCACAAGGATCACAAGGATCTGAACCACGGACTCCTTCAAAGGGTATGTCGGCTGCAGCACAATCTTTCTATCCTGATGTTGGTGATGAAGCAGCACTTGACAATGAACTATTAAATGCTATATCAAATATAGACAACACTTTTGACTTTGATTTTCCTGATAATACGTCGATCGGCTCTTCATCCTTAGGAGGTGGTGGAGGTGGGAGTATAGCAGGTCATGGACTCAACAGTAGCAGTTTTTTAGAACAATTTTCAATTAATGGATCAAACCCTGTTTCAATACCAGGAACAGATATGAGGCATTCTTCTTTTACTTCACATCATTCAAATTCCCCTACTTCACCTAACATACCTCCTGGTGCTAATAGTAGTTTCTATGGAAATCAGGTGGGTTTTTTTATTTACATTGTCAAAGTTAAATAAATTGGTTTTATTAGCATCAGAAATAATTTAAGTTTTGATGGAAGTTACACAAAATGGTTTTTAATGAGTGAAACTAATGTAAGAATTTAAAAGTTTCAAATATTGCTCATTTGAATTCTGCAGACAGTTTTGGTCACTTACTTTCTCTCAGATTTTAGGGATTTAGGCAAGACACAATCTACTTATGTTATTTTTAGTTTAGAATAAAATTTTATAGTTAGTTGTTTGATTACAGCCGTTTCATACCATTTATATTGCTTGACTTTGAATGAAATTAAAGTATTTTTTTATGAAGCTGAGATAAATTATATAGATAATGAAAAAAATATATGATGCAGATAAATGGGGTAGTCCAAGGGATCATTTTGGTAAAGGTTTGAAATTTAGGAAGGTTTGAGGGGTCTTTATTTCTTTAAAACATGAATATTAAATGTTTGAATAAACATTATAGAAAGCTGCAAATAAGACAATGTATGTGCCATTATTTGTGGCGATTTCCTTATTGTTCATCTTAAGTTTTTATTAATTTGCATTAGATCTAAAACAATTCTTTTCTTCACCTTGAAAAAGTTTTCTTTAAATTATTTTAAATTATGATTTAATCAATGTGTTAGATTTTCTTTTAACTCTTATAGAAATTTAACTCATGTTTTCCACCTCATTTTCTTGTCTATAAAGGTAGAAAATATAAATCAAAAAAAAATTTGTTACTATGATATTTTTTTTTTTTTTTTGGTCATAAATTTTTACCTTAGCAAATCAGGCTTCTGATGATATACATTCATCATCACTATATCCTTGTTACAGTTAGCAATGTTTAAATAAACTTTCTTCTAAACATAGAGGTGTTTTCTTGTAACTTCCAACAATATTTGAACATAATTTGGAATTATGTTTTTAACGTTTTTATGTTCTGAAAACAACGTAAATACACAGCTCAATTTTAAGCTTTAGACAAATAATTTTATAAAAAATTTGAAATTTTTGATGAATTGGCAGGATTTCGACACTCAGTATACCATCTAATAGTAAGCTTTAAAAATAAATTTGATTAAAGGAAACTACTTATTTTGTAACACAATACATTAATATTTTTTTTTCAGTTCCTTAGGTAAAGCTTAAAAACAGTAAATAATTTTATATATTTTAATGTGATATTTGTTAGTTAAAGCTTTTTGAAATGGTAATGTTTTTGTAGTAGTTTTAGTTATTAGGGACCAAACCATTAATAAGTTGACAATTGACTTGGCAATGTATTTTTTACATTATACCTATATTTTTATGCATCAATGGTTTGTTAATTTTATTGCGTTGTTATGTATGTGAATATATGCAGTTTTTAATATAAAAAAAAAGACAGTAAATTTTTTTTTTTTTTTTCTCAAACTGAGCTTTGTTATCTTGTATTAGACTCCCACTTTCTCTTCTGGCTATTTAACTGTGAGATTTCATTTATATTATTATTTTAAATTGTATTATTTATAAAACAAACTGTTTATAAATATTTGAGGGGTTGTTTCATTAAATGTGTAAACACAAAACTAATATGTTACTTTTTTGAAAAGTTTTAATTATTTAATAGCTGCATTTGCTTTCCCATTTCAATCTTTCAATTATTTATAGAATTTTAAGAGCAGATGGCTCACTAATAAAGAGATATTTTTTGATAATTTTTTTCTTATTTTATTTGTTTCATATGCTTTACCATCTTGTTTTCTTATCTGGTACATATTGCTGTTGATTATTTCTTCGTTTAGCAAATGATATCTGTGATGGACTATGTACGTATCTAAGTATTTTTTTTATTTAATATCAGCATTTTATATTTTGGTTACTTAACCAAGTGAATCTTCAGAAAAGAAAGGTCAAGAAAGTTTTATAGAATTTCTCTTTGTATATAAATTCCTGGTTGCTTGTGGATGTTGTACGTACACATGGTATAAAATATTCTCCAGACATGCGATTGCAATTGTTGTATGGCATATTCTTCTTTTTGTACTTAAAACTTTTTAACTAATCAAACAAATGTTAACTCTTCTTTATTAAATTTTATTAAATGGGTTTATATCAAAAACACTAACTAATTTTGTAAAGTATCTCATGATATTTACACCAATGTTGGTTAACCATGTTGCAGTTAAAGATTATGATTTTGCCAAGCGCCAACCTTGTAGTATTTTGGAAGTCTGTAATATTGTTGGTTTGTAACATTTCTTTGAGTTTTTAAGGTTTTCTTTTTTCTTTAATTTTTAAAAACATTCAGAAATATTCAAAATAATTTATTTTTAAAAAATTTTATTTTTTATTATTTATGATAGATGAGATAAATCATTAAAAATGGCGTCAATCACAAGTTTATAATTGAATATTAAATTGAAATAAATTTTATTGAAACACGTTAGATTTTTGTTTTACAGTTCAACAGCACAAATTGACTAAAGATTTTAAGAGAACAATGAGCACTTTTAAAACTAAGTTTTACAGACATGTTTTAGTGTTTTCAAGGTTACTTTACAAATTAAAAACTAAGAAATATATATATTTTTCCTTTTTTGAGTAGTTCAAGCTAATTAAGTCCAGTGGTTTCATTAGGGTTAACTAACCAAATTAATGTGTTTTTATGTTTAAACAAGTTTGTATTGATTTTTCAGTTAGCAATCTACCATCTTAAATATTATAT
>JAUZNK010022901.1:0-20342 GCA_035046665.1 Euphysa ruthae | reverse complement strand
CTGTAGAGATAGAGATCTCATAATTACCACTATATTATATTATATATCATATATATAGTATATATTTTTCATTAAATTGCATTTTGAAATTCTTTTTAAAAATATCTCACTATCAAAACAAATTGGAATGAAGATCCAACTTTCCCAGAGAGACCTTTTAGTGGAATATTTATCATATACTAAATTTTTTTTAAAACTCGCTTTTTCTGTTTAGTTATTGCTGAAACAAATTTTGTGAATCAAAACAATCATTTATTCTATTTATTTATTTATTTCAATATTTTTAATGATTTTTTTTCTACAAAAATATTGTTCAGTTCGTAAAAGTTAAAATACTACAATGTTTTAGAATAGCTGTTAATGTCATAAACTGTAATGTGTTGCTGCACTACACTGCTATACTACCCACGAGAGTGTTTTCCACAAATTTTTATATTCACAATATTAAAAATGGCTGATTGTTTTGTAATGTCGCTGATGTAAAACATGAATTTAGTCGATTTTTGGAAGCAAGCATTAATGAAAAACAAGAAAATGAATCAAGAAGTCTTTAACCCAATTTAAGAAATATCAATTTCAAAAATTTCTTTTTACAGGCCAACAATAGTGGGCTGTGCTGGGAAGGGAAAAACGGAAAGGAGGAAGAGAGAGAAGGGATCAAATAACCAATCAATTAGAAAAACCTTATTTAAACCCATGCAAGCCATTCAATCCATGTATTGCTGTAATGGTTTTCTATTATTAACAAAAGGCTGTATAGAGCTGTTTCTTTATGCATTGGAAATTTTCAGCTTGAAAGGGAAGAATAATCCATTGTTGGGGTTTTTTTTATAGGTGACAAAGTTATTCCTGAAACTATAACTAAAGAGTCAATTAAAGAACTTGGTGCTGTTCTACAGAGGAAGCCTGTTATTTGGGACAACATTCACGCAAATGATTATGATCAACGTCGAGTTTATCTTGGTGCTTATTGTGGAAGACCAATCGATTTATATCCATACTTAAATGGTATATTGACAAACCCAAATTGTGAATTTGAAGCAAATTTTGTTGCGATTCATACTTTAGCAACATGGTGCCGTATTGCTTCAAATTACTTCAATAGCAACGAAAATGTTACTTTTGATGATGTAGCTATGGTTGATCTTTCTGATGATGACAGCAACAATGCTGATAACAATTCAATGCCTGTTGATTCTCTTCCATCACTCACAGTAGATGATGTAGTTTCTGTTGTATCTGAATATCATCCTAAGGAAGCAATGAAAATAGCTGTTTGTGATTGGCTTGCAGAATTTGGCCGTGAGAAAAAAGCTCCATTAAAAACTTATTCAAAGAGAAATTTAAAGAGTACAACTGTAAATGGACAGACAGTTCTTACAGCTGTTTCGTTTGACCTTGATCATGGTAACAAATCAGGTATTGATTAAAGCTAGCTTATGGATTCATTGGATTTATTGATAATGTGAATCAATGTTAAACTGATACATGATGTTTGTTAAAGCTATTAATATTTTCTACAATAATCGTGGGGTAGTGATATATTATAAATATGCATAATTTGTAAAAGTTGTATTTTTAATATTTGATATTAAAATTCTTTACTTTTTTAAGGGATGATGGTGGAGAAGTGGTTGACAAGAGGGATTATGCTATTATGCTAATAAGAGAGAGCTAAAATGTTTTTTTTTTTTTATAGAGATAATGACAAGTATGAGTGAAGATAAATCAAAGTATATGCATCTTACTATTGAGAATGTAACATTACTCACTGACCTATTCTTCCTACCATATGAACATGGTGAGAAGGGAAATGTGTTACTCAATGAATTTACTTGGTTACTTCTCAATGTTTCTGATATACATGAACAGCCTCCAAGCAAAGAAAAGGTTTGCATTTATATTCATGTAATGAAATTTGTGTTTTAAAGAGATGTTCCAAGTAAAGATAACTTACAGAAATTTTCAAGATCTTCCACATGGGTATGGTATGGTGGTTTATTACGTTGTAATGGTTTTTTTTTATTAAGCGCAGTTCAAGATTTTAACTCACACTCAAAAATTTCTACGTGCCACTTAAATTATGGTGGAGATAGGTGATACAAGAAGTTTTAGTTTGTTACTCATGTAAATCATTACTCGTCCATTTCTTCAAATACAGATAAAACATGGAGAAAGCAACATGGGACCATTAATGATGAAATAAATAAATAACTGTTTATAAACTTTTTTTTTGTTTTTTAGTTAAAATTTAACATAAACTTGTTCTAAGTGTACTAAGCATGTTCACATAATCTTTGTCTATTCAGGTATCAGGTTGGTTTGATCGTCTTCTTCACTGTGATCAGCTTTGTCATGAAGTATTTGAATTGTTTGAAAATTTTTGCAAAATACCTAATGAAGCTATACTTTATGACCTTTACCCATATCTTTGGGACTTAAAAGAAGTTGTCGTGTCCTTACAATCTTATGTCCACTGGTTAAGTAATTCAATGTTTTTGGATATCTCTTTCAACCTACTCAAACCTTATGTGGGAGACATAACTGCAAGTCATCCGACTGTTTGTGATTTCATTGAACCATGGCACATAAGGTATTTAGGAGGTCTGACTGTTCATTTACACAGGCTATTGCCATTTAAAGGAGGTTATTTATTTTTGGATAATGCGCCAGATGTTCCAACCAGCAATATGATTAAAATACGCTCCTACATGCCTTCTGATAAGGTAAGTAACTTAAGATTTATTGTCATCTTGACATGCCAAAGAATAAAAAGCACATAAAATAAACAAATAAATTATAGATTTTTTTTACTATAAATTTTTTACTCTCGTAGCTTTTTTTTTGAAAAAAAAAAAAAAAAATCTGTTTTGGTGGCCTTTCCCATCAAAAATCAAATAAGTCTTAAAGAAACGTTATTTTAAGTAAAATGGCAATGTTTTGTAAACTAAATTTCATAAACATGTTTCATTGTAAATAACTGCGTTATTTTCAAAGCTTAAATATTACGAAATATACATACCTTAATTATTAATTGTAAGTCTGTGTCTATCAACATGACGCTTAGTGTGGATAAAATGCAAATGTTCAAACCCTTTTTCAACAAAAAAGTTCCATTTACTACTAACCATCAAGATAATAATTTCTTCTTCTGAAGAAAATGTAATCAATATAGTGGATAGTGGATCATTTTTTCTCTCCTAATGTATTGTTTAAAAAATTTCATTCATTTCATTTAAACACTCATTCACAAAATGCATAATATTAGTTTTCTAGTATTTTGTATATCAAAATCCATGCTCAGTTACTGAAACTCATCTTAAAAAAAATTTTTAATTAAAACGAAAAAATTTGAAAAATCAAACTGAAAAATAAAAATTTCTGCCAGAGCAACCAAATTTTAAATAACTTGAACTTGTATCTCAAAAGCTTAAAGTTTGATCTGGCTTTGTTGTATACAGTTCTGTTAATGGATATTGTTGCTATTTCTTTAGCTACAGGACCTTAAAGATGCTTATTTTTCTGAGGAATCTTTTTTGAATTGTGCTGGAATTTCATTTCAATAAAAACAGTATTGCTGATAATTAGGAATGTTTTTTTAGGAAGCGCTGTATAATTATTGCTTAAATATATGTACCGCAGAGGACCTAGTGGATGCATCTAAAGGAGATCTTCCTGGGGATACGTTAGTTGGTTCTTACGTTTCACATGCCTCTAAAACATTATTCGTTATAGAAGACGAGGAAGGTTTATGTGGTTATATTGCAGCTGCCCCTAATAATGAAATATTCATGGAAAATATAAAGAATAGCTGGCTCCACTCAATAAACGAAAAATATTCTCATAATAGTCTACAATCATTCAATATGCCGTCAATACCTGAATGGCTTAAGTCAACTTCATCTCATTTAACATTGAATCTTAAATCACATGTGCACGCTGAATGTGCATTAAAAAGACTTTTGCATGTAGTTTTATGCGTTTTAAAGACTTGTGGTTCAACGCATACATACTTAGAAATTCACAATGAAGCACTTTTAGAGACATATAGTAAACTTGGATTCTTTCCTGTGGACAAAACTAATGAGAGGTTAATTTATAGGATGTTATAATTTGTAACCTTTATAAGCTCGTTTATTTTTTAGAATACTAATGAGGCTATTTTTCGATTCAAACTCTTGTTCTGTGCGATTTGATTTCGTAGGCTGTTTATATTAAATGTTTGTTAAAATATATCAAATAAATAAATATTTTGGGAGGCAAGACCTGCAGCAATCGTGACTTTGTTATAACAAATTCAGTTATTTTTCATGATGTTAAAATGTGAATGATATTCTTCGACACAACTTTTGTATAATAGTCTTAAATCTTTATTTATATAAATTTATTTTTGTAGATATTTACGCTTACTTTTTGTAAAATAATGTACATATAAAAATACTACAAATGTAGATAGCTATAAAAAAACAAAAATCGACTTTGTTTATTAATTAGGATATTGCAGTTGAGATCACCTTCTCACTTGTCGATTTCTCAGTTTATTTGAATAATTAAGATATCGCCCTCTGAATATGGAATTTATCTAGTAAGCTTAGTTTATAAATCGCACATTACGGAATAGTGCAATTTATTTAGGATTTCTTGGTTTTCCGTCTTAACAAGAAATGAGAAAAACCCGGAGACTAAATACAATATCTGCGCATATATTGACAGGGAGCTTGGTAACGAAATGTTCTGCTCTGGCATAAGAGACAAATTGCAAGTATTAACTCAGCGTAACTTCAGTTTTACTGTTAAAAAAGACAAAGAAATTGTGAATGAAAACTATTGTTTTTGTTTTAAAAAATTTTCGTAGTTTTGCCTATTTTGTTATAAAAAAGTTTGTCTATAAGAAGAGCACAGGATACATAGGTTAAAATTAAACTTTGTGAGTATGAACCCAAATACCATCCAAAGCGAAATTTCAGGTACGTTTCATCGTGGTCATTCCAAATTTGCATGTAATGCTTTATTTGATATTTGTTTTTCAATTCTTAGAGAGGTTATTAAATGGAAATACTGGGATTTGGATTTTATATTAGAATATTAATACATGCAAAGGTTGTAGAAACACCAGCACAATACAAAAAAAAAAAAAAAAAAACGGAAAATTCTGTTAAGAATACAGTAATAAAAGCGATTTTTAAATATACTATTGATAGATATCTTCATCATTTATTTTAGAAAGATTATAAACATAATTTTGCAAAAAAAAATTTTTTTGAAAAAATGCGTTTTTGCCCTTTTTTGGGGTCAAAATCGACCGAAAAACGCTGCGCATCATAAATCTAAAACAGTTAATCTGATTGAATTTACTTTTCTTACGTAGACTCCCATAGGTCAGTTGAGTGTTTATAGGGAATATTGAAATTATTGGTTCAACCAAATACCTGTATGGGGGAAAAATTCATAATGGCGGAATCGGACGCAATATTTGGACAGACAATCGGACGGTTGGTGCGGAAAAAATCAAAGCATAATTTTCAAAAATTTCTGTAAACATTCTTCATACTCAAAAGAATATTCCCTGAAAATTTCGAGTGATTTCGTTCATTGGTTTTGAAATTATGATGCGCAGCGTTTTGAAAATCGTGAATTTGAGAAAACGGGCATAATAATTTTAACAAAAAAGCAAAAAATAACAAAATAATTTCTAAAATAAACCTGGTCCATAAACATCACCTTCTTTTTCACTGTTTTTGTCCTCAAATCCTTTCCGTTTATTTCTTAACCTTTTACGTGATAGCTTCGCACAGTTTTTTGACTTATTATCCATCATTCGTATGCGTTCATCATCGCGTATACAATAACGCTCTGTAAAATAACCAATGTCCATACCGGATTTTTCCAGGACATTGGTAATTCCCCGCGTACCATCATTAAAGCAAATTATGGCTGAAGAGGCACCCATTTCTATAATATTTTTTCCGACATACGTTGATTTAGGGCATTTATTCCATAGCATATTATTTAAACACTCGTTGTTTCTTTGGGTTTTCCCATGTAAGCATTTTTCAAGGAGAGAATCGTCGCTCAAGTCGATAAATATCGGTTTAATTATTGTCTTAACAGCTTTGGGAAGACGAGTTTTAGATTTTTTGTATAAAGTTCCATTTGAATTTGTTGAAACGTCATAGCTACGTATTGCAATCCCATAAAAATTTTAGAGTTTATTTATCTGCTTGTGTGTCAACTTTCTAACAGCTTTAACGTCGTCGTCATTTCTTTTAAAGGAATTTTTAAAATTTCGTAGGCGATTTCTGACGCGCTTCTAGACATGCCCGACACACTCGAGTTTCCGAACGGTTGTACCTGGATATGGATCGGCAGCAACAATATCATGGTGTGATTTTGTGTTTCCATCCTGAAGATACTCAGTATACCGCAAACCATTAAATTGTTTTGAAAATTTCAACAAGACCGTTCGATTCCATGGAACCCGAAGATCCATTGTGATTGATGGGACAATCGTGTTTCGATAAAAATGTTATATCCATCAGTGTCTTTTTTAATCTCCCATAATGAACATTGTGTACAATGTTTTGTTTTTATTCTGTAGTCGAGGCATTTGCCAGAGTCAATAGATATAACAGATATAAACCCATTGAGCGATGCATATCCTCTTTTTTGCCACGCGCCATCGGCCGAAACAGCGACATCTGTTGGCGTTGATGTTGAAAACAGTTCCGAAGCAGCTTTTTGCATCGAAGACTCACAAACGGATAAATAGTTTTTGGCAATTTCATTTTTCGTATTGTGAAATGCATTTGGATTCATTGAAGGAACAGTGTTCATGAATCCTAAAAGGCGATCGATTGCTGTATGTCCCTTGCCGATTTCTCGAAAAGCGATAACTGAACGCGTATTTATATCAAAAGCGTTTGCCCCAGGTGTCGAAGGCTTCTCTATAAATTTACTAGTATATGTTGAATACTCCGAGTTGCATTT
This sequence comes from Euphysa ruthae, assembly GCA_035046665.1. Classification (NCBI taxonomy): domain Eukaryota; kingdom Metazoa; phylum Cnidaria; class Hydrozoa; order Anthoathecata; family Corymorphidae; genus Euphysa; species Euphysa ruthae. Next base: position 13,355 of record JAUZNK010022901.1, on the reverse strand, counting down.
GTTGCAGGAAAACGAAAGATGATTAGACATCTTTCTTTTTTGTAGTGTCATTCTCAAAACTTAAGTTCCTCGACAAACATTCAGTGTTCGGACAACACCCAACAAAAGCTACTATCTCTCTAATTATTTCACTGTCAGATACAATGCCATGGAATGTCAAGGGGAGAAGCATTATTTTCTCTTTGATTTGTTAAATCAGCTCCTAGTTTTCGTATAGATGAAGATGATGGAACCTCACTGTCCATTACAACGTCGTCATCAGTCGTTACAGCAATACTTTGTCTACTTTTTGGTGAGCTACTTTTTGTTGACTTTCTCTTTTTAAAGGTTTTTAATGGACCAGTCAATCTTCTCATCTTTGCACGTGCTTTCATTTTGTTTTCTTTCTAAATAAAAAATAAGTTAAACACCTTGCTTTATTAATTAGATTACCCCACACCCAAAATTAAAACATAAATCTACAAAAAATAGGACACTGAAAATTTCAGTTAATTTTTGTTTTTTTTTTCGTACCGTACCTACTTGTAACCCCTGTTATGTTTATATTCCGTGTGGAGGCTAATTGTCTTTGAGGGTGTCTTTCATTCAGTTTGACCCCACCAATATATATGAATTTCATAAAAAAAATATCTTTCATCCAATCAGATTGCTGAATATATGTAAATATATGATCACGTGGTTATAATTACGTGATTATGACCTTATTTGGCACATAGATAGGGGTTTTTGACCACGTGATTATGACTTTATTTGGCACATAGATAATGATCGAACTGAAACATTGACCTGTTTAAGGTAAGAATATATACAGATTATTAGAACTATTTATGAGTACAGGGGGCTATAAAATACCCAAACAATCTTGCCTAAGTGTATTTCTTGATATTTTGGTTGTCATCTAACATCATTAAAATAGATATATCTCGAAAACTACACAAGCTACGAAAAAAATAAGCCCAGATTTGGAATCTACGTGAAATTTCTGTTTTAAAAAGTCTTCAAAAAAATCTCAAAAATTTTTTTTTCATGATTTTAATACTGTATGACCACCTTAATGGTTTCTTATTTATTGACATGCTTTAAGTGTAAAGTGCCCTGGTGTAATTTTCAGTTTTTCAAAAACTGAAATGCTTGCTTTCAGGTCGAATGTTAAATTTTCTTACCGCGTTTACATACACCAAACTCTAACTGGTAATGGAAACATACTTAGTTTTGAGTATCCTCTCCCAAGCATTGATCTATTAAAAATAATAATAATTAATATTATAACTAATTAAATAGAATTAATAATAATTGATCCCAATTGTCTGCGTTAATTTGTCTGTAATCTGAATCGTATCATTGGGTACATTTTATAAATATAACCAGTTTACATTTACCATATACGGTATTAAATATGACATCATTTGATGTTTACAATATGTTCGAGATTTTACTTTTAACGCTTATTATGGCTAATTATGACATGGATAATAAAAATTAATTCATACTCACACAAAAATACCTTATTTGTGTGATTATGCTTCTGTTGATTGCGCTGTTATTTAGAGCGAATGTTGATAAAGTATGAGTGAAATGTGGTGTACCTCAGGGGTCAATATTAGGACTTCTTTTTATTTTTGCTATATGTGAGCGACATGGCACAAGACTGATTTACTTTTTTACGCAGATGAATTTTGCTTGATTTTCCAACATAAAAGAGTGGAAAAGAAATTTTTCCAACGTATGTGAGTGGTTTTTCAATAGCAAACAAAGTGTGCATTTTATAGAAGAAAAAACCAAGTGTATCCTCTTTTCATCAAAAATGAAAGCTAGATAGAAAAGCAGATACCTTGAATATAACTAATAATCATTTCTAGGAATAGACTTTTCTGTTTAGGTGGTAGAAACCAGGTTCTTTGAAAAAATGATAGCTCTTAAATGTAAATAAAACGCAAGTAATAAACCTGAAATTAGTAACACTTTCATTAAATTTTTTTTTATTTCTAGGTATATATCAGTAAAATAAATTATTTAATATTAAGGAATAACAGTATGTATTGTGATGTTGTGAAAAAAAAATCGAAAAAATGCAATATATCAAAAGTTTTATAGGGAGGGAGGGGGGGGGAGCAGAATGATATTCTGCCTGGTATTTAGGCCTCAACAAATCACTTAGAATCTTTTGAAAAGTGCACAAAATAAATGTATAAGATTTTGATTAAATACGAATAGTCATGCCCATATCATATTGGTACTGGGCAGCGTAGAGCCATAAATTTTCTGCCTGTTGATATGAGGGTTAATCAGGGTGTTGCTGCACATGCATTTAAATTCTGCAGTAGACTCCAACTTAAATTCCATGTCTGAAATCTTTAAAATTTCTGAAAATAGAAGAATCCCTCTAACGCAACTTTCATTTAAGGCTAGATATACATCCTTGAGAAAACTATGGGAAAATATTTGTCTTTCATCAAAAGGTCCTTTTATATGAAACAGGCTTTCTAATGAAATAAAATCAATCAAAAACTATAGCGTTTTTAAAAATAAAATCAAAGAAACATTTTTTACCTGTCTGTATGTAGTTCACAGATACAATAAATAACGCTATCTTTTTTTTCAATTTTTTACAATTTGTTTTTTTGTTTTATCCTTGATTTTATTCTTTTTTTTTAGTGTATTACGGTTGAATCAATTTTGTTTTTGTTTTTGTGTGTTATGTATGTTGGTCCACAATGGAAATATTGCTTTGACACACAATTTTTGTGCCTATGCTTGCCACCATTTGCTTTTTATCTTAATGATTATTCTTTTTGTTAATTTTTGTTTTCTCTTGTCTTAATTTTCATAGCTTATGTATATTTGTTTGTGGCAGAATAAGAACTTACTTTTACTTAATGTGGGGAACCAACAAATTGCTGAGGCATTATTTCCATAAGGGCACACGTGGCAGGTTTTGAAGTGCTTAGAATGCCAATTTGTGCCTTTGAAATTTCACAAACCAAACGACCTGACCAAATTAAGCTAGCATTGCATTATGCTATGAGTTTTGCTTGGAAGTTCAGAGATAACATGCAAAGTGAATTTCTGGCAGAGGTGGGATTTGAACTTGTGAACTTTCGTTCTGTAATAAAACGTCTTACCACTGTGGTAACTGTTATGTGCCTTCTTCATTTTCTTGAATTTCTTTTTCTGGAAATCAAGAAAACACATTAAGATATTTATTATATAAACATGATTATTTTTTGTATTGCGTAATAACTTTTGTGCGCCAGTGACATGATTTTTTTGATATTTTAAATCTGGGGGTTTGACAAATCATGTTTATTTCAATAACTAGATAAGTTTAAACATTTTTTTTTTTTAATAATCTTTGTAATAACATCTTTGAAATCAGCTGAAGTCATTTTGTGGTAGCACCCTTCTTATAAATATATAACTAGATGATGCAACAAAAAGTATAAACATTTTTGCACTGTTTTGAGATATTTCTAATAAATTTGGTGCCTGTCAGCTATTTTTAGTTGTCTGGAAATTTTATAAAAATCTGTTTAATGCTTTTTCCAAGTTTTGAGATTAAAGATTGTTAAGAGATTGGATTTAAAGGACATGTTTTACCATGTATCACCACCTGATGAAAGCAAAAATTGTTCTCAAAAAATTGACTTAGATATTTTTTATGGAATTGTTACTCAATTTTGACAAAATTTTGTCGAATGAATGAAAATATTAATATTAATTTGTATATAAGATATAATATTATTGTGAAATATTAATATTGTATTGATTACTAATTTGAAAATATCAGTCCCTAGAACTCAACACATGGTTGTTTTAGATCTAAAATTAGAGCAATTCCATTTCAATTCAAGAGAATGAGTAGTGAATTTCTGTAGTTTGTGTAACAAATCTGATTTTCATGCTCAACGCTCTATTTACGTTTTATGTGGTAAAATTCACCAAGACCAAAACTTAAATATCTAAAGTGTACATACCACATGCTTTTATTTATTATTATTTTTTTTTTTATATGTGTATTAAATATACTTTACAGGAAACAAAATTTTAAAATTTTCTAATGCCTTTGGTTATTTTGCATTATGCGCGCAATTTTCGCAAATATCATTAAAACTTTATTTTGTATAAAGTTATAAGTGTTAAATTCAGATTAAATATGATCTGATTAAATGTGAATAATTTTTTTATTTTTGGACCACTAAAACTCGTTATTACGTTAACTAATGAATTCAAATAAAGGCGGAAACCAGGTCATTCTTAAAATTGTGATATCTTGAGTTTCATTTGAAATGGAAGATTTAAATTTTATCTATTGCCTTATATCACAAGGTTCATTCAGTGGTCCAGAAATAAGCAAAATTGAAGTTGTATCGTTAAAAATTTTATATGCAAAATTACTCAGCAACATTTTAGAAATTCACCTGTTACTTTTGTTTTGGTTTCACATGAAGTTAAAGTTAAATGAGGGTAAAATTTCATAAAAGCTTTGTAGCTGAAGCTCATTTGGCATCAGCGTGAAAAATTCTTTATGGTAAGAGAGGTTTTTTTTGTTGTCTCCGCAGAATTTTGAGCCAAAATTTGGGCCTATTTTGTTATTGGCTTTTAAAGTTTTAGAATTGTTGCCATGATTTTTCAATTTATGATGTCATGAATGCGAATGAATTTTATATTCATATTAAAAGGTTACTTTCGCAAATGAAAGTGAAACTAGTGTAAACATGAGCAGTAGCAGTAACAGTGACTGCCAATATGGTATGGATCAGTTAGGTGGTCCATATCATTTAAATTTCTTTTATCTATTATTTTCTCAATTCTATTAAAGGCAGGACTGTTCTTTTTTATCCACTTTTTTCTTTTTAATTCGTTATCGCTAGGGGCATGTGCACATTTTAGATACAGCGGAAACTTTTCTGAAAAATGGTGTCTGATTGATGTATGATGGAGTAGATACATTTTTAAAATTTTCCAGGATTACTGTTGCAATTTTCTGCGCACCAATAAAATTTTTTCCAAAAGGCTTGATCTACTCCTGAATGATTTAACAGTCTTTTACATAAAGCTTGATTTGTTTGATTAAATTTGAATAATTTTATTATAAATATGTTTAAAAATTTGATTGAGAATAAATAAATTAAAATTTCTTAGCTCAACATAATTTATGATTTTTTCCTGTATTTTCAAAAGATGTAAATTTTTATTAATAAAATCAAGTGAAATTAAAATCAAAAGGAATATTGTCATATTTTGAAAAAAACCTGGTTCTACTCGAACATGCTAACCACTATACACTGCAGAGCTTACAACATCATGAGGATATGTTGATAAATACAAAAAAATTAATTTTTCCAAATATTTTAAATTTGATTTATTACGGTAAGTACAGCTCCAGGAATAAGCTCTTGTTTATTAGTGGGGCATTAATTCATACTTCATGTCAAGTTTAAAGCAGTCAACTTTAAAATTAAAATTTTAAAATTATCACTGCATATTACTCTATCTCTACCAGCAGTTTATGCATATTCCATAAAGTGGGAAATGTTATGAAACCACTAGGTATATAGCTGTTATTTTATCCTTTTTTGGATCAGGTATTTTCTAGAATGACTTTTTTGCAGTTCTTCCAATTTTATTAGAGCATCCAAATGCTAAACAATTTGCAATGATTATTGTAAAAAACTAAGTTGGCTTGCATAATTTTGTTTAGATCTTACCATCGTAAAATAAGCCCATGTCTTCAATACGTCACGGAACACTCATTTACAAAAATCTCTATATTTTGGGTTCTGCTGGCCCCAAATAGGTTACATCCTATCCTTGAAGCTTTCAAAATTTTGAAATACAAAATTTCCAAACCTCACTTCACTTTTAACAAAAGAATCATTAATGAAAACATCAAATTGTTTTAATATTTTATTTGTGTCTTTAAACAATGGTGGGTGTTTCATAAACTGTAATTCATTTTAATATATTTATAATTCGAAACAATGTTTTCATCATTTTGTATGCGATATACAATAAAATCTGTTTTTTTTTTTTTTTTTTTTTATATAATATTTATTTTCAACTTACCTGTGGATCGAAAACATTTTTATTATTTAGGAGTTCTTAAGTGTAGATTTAGCTATTCTAGAGTTACTATTTTGAGCAAAAATAAGAAATTTCCCCAAACCCACCAGCAGCAGTGTTAATAGGTTTTTTTTTGAAAATTATAAAGTTTTTGTTTGGTTTTTATAGGGTCAGTAAGAATTTTTTGTTAAACTTTCTGTTAAAATTTTTTTTCACTATCTGTTGAAATCCAGTTTTTTAATTACAATTTTTCTTAAATAACAAATTATTTTTCAACAAGTGTTCTGCAAACAAGCATGAGTTTGCTTTTTGGTGTAACTATTACTTTATAAGGAAGTAAAGTTTCAAAATTATCGTTGTGATTTTATAGTCAATTTTAAAATTAAAAGCATCAGATTTTGTCAAAACTTTGTTATGGATGTCTAAATTAATTCTTCCAGCTAGGTTTTTCTCTCAAGATTAATTAAATGCTCAAGTTTTTTTACTTATATTTTGGAGTAGAATTTTTTCGTATTGTGCAGAAGATAGCTCATAATTGTTTTTTGTTTTGTCTGCAAATACTATATTTTTATTAGATTTTATGTCTAAAGTTAGTTTTTATTTACTTAATGAATAATATTAAGTTTCTCAGTTAGTTAATGGACTGTAAAATGGTTTAATGTATAAAAAAGTTGGACTAAATCATCATTAAAAAGGCTTGCCATTGTTCCTTTTAGGTAAATAAATTTATGAATTTTGGTAAAATTTAGTGAAGGTTAATTTAATTTTCAATATTACACTTACTGATTGGATTAAGTTTCGCATATTCATAACTGTGGTCCAACCTTGTTGGACCACAGTTATTTAAAATAAGCAGAGAGATTGGGCAGTAAATTTTTAAAAAGGCAAATTGTAAGTATAGAAATGGGTGATGAGTTTTACAATGTAGGATCTGCCTTGTTTTAAACCTTGAAAAAAAAAGTAGAAACTTTTTAGAAAAATCTTTCCTATTTGAACTAATTTCACGGAATAATTTAAAAGAGAGAAAACACAAACATTTTTGTACAACCTTTCGGCCATTTTTAAAGCATAACCTGAACATAAATGTTTTTAAGGGGCTGCACTAGGGAGGGGAGGGAATAAAACCGTTCTTTTGAGACTCTATAGCTGTTCATATGACTAAATACCAGTATTGGAATGGCCTATGTGTTATATATATAGCAAGCCTGTCAATAAGAAATATTCAGGTGTTTTCTGATGTTAGCATCTTGGTAAATGGATGTGCGCTGTATAATTTTTTCACCTCGGTTACTCAGTGTGAATCATTGAGAGTACGTGCCGCGCAATAAGTACCAATAAGTTACCATTGGAAATCTTAGTTTCATTAACTTAGTTTTATTAACTGCACCACATATTCACGACAAATGACAAATGGATAAAGAGAATAAGTTGATTCAACATAAACGAACATAAAATGCTCGTTCCAATTTATTTTGTGTACGATTTATTTTGTTTTTATTTTATTTATATATATTTTGAGAGATCAACTAAAGCTTACACGGCATATGATGCTTGTTTTTTTTTTTTTTTTTTGAAGGGTGTAAATGAATTTTTTAAATCTTCTTTACGTTAACTAGACCCAAAGGGTAAGCTATTGCATCAATTCATTTTATCACTTTTCGTATTGTGTGATTTTCGTCTACTTTTTATAATTGTCTTTAATATTTGTTTTTATTAATTCATTTTTTATCACACTTCGAAATGTGTGATTATCGTTTCATTAAACAGAACATCTGTAAATAATCAGTAATCAGAAATTAATCAGAACAAAAAACTTCCAACTAGTTTTGTCAAGCGCTTAAATACACATAGCTAAGCAATTGAAAGTAAATTTCTTCTTGATCGCAATTTGTTTCTTTAATGATAGAACCAACAGGATATGATAATATTAATAGAATATGAAATATTAATATTAATATGAAATATTAAAAAGATAATAAATAATAAATTTGACATAATTTATCGTATTCTAACATTATTTCATTTATAAAAAACTAAACTGCTAACCAATAATTCACAAAAGTTAAAGATAAATATGGTGCACTCCATCTCTACTCCATGTGGTCATCTGATGAAAATTCTCTCTCCTCAAGCCCAGACCTCTAAACATAAAAAATTTTGTCAAAAAATTTTTTGAAGGACTGAAATTTGTTTTAATATTTTAATTTTTATTTACGATTGTTTTCGTACTTGAGCCATTCTGGAACCGGTTTGAAACAGGGTCCATTCCACAGGACCTGAAAAAACAGTCATTATAGGCATAAAAATTATATAATAAATAATAATGATATGATATAATAAACAAAAAATAATATTGTTGTTATAATTTATTTATTGGTATTTTTTTATTTTTTTTTTAATAATGACATTTTTTGTTAGAAAATACTGTTTGTCCTTATTTGCAGCCACCAGCTTTCTCTTCAAATTTCTAATTTGTTTTTGGTATTGCTGGTTTTCCCACTGTCTGCACTTTGATGAAGAAATTTTATATACTCAGACTGAAATTGATATGTTTGAGAAATTATTTATTTATCTTTTCATTATTTCGGTATGATTTATTATTTTGATATCTGGACTTCATTTTCATTTTTCAATTTATTTTTCACTTAAATTTTTTTTCAGATTTTAAGTTATGGATATTTCAAACTTAAATAATGGTTTTGGTCCAATCATTGATGAACGAGGACATGGTTTTTGGTACGCGTCAGTTGCTACTATTTTATCCACAATTGGCATTTACATCATTGTAGCTGCAAATTCCAGTAGAGTTGCTTTGGATGATCTAGTTCTGCTGTCCATGTTTATATCATCGATTATTGCTGGGGAATTTTTCCGGAGGTTTTTGCTTGTTTTTGAGGAATTTGTTCATGTGCGTAAACGATACGCATCTTCTTATAAAGCTGCGATGCTAAATTGTATTCATTTTGACAAGAATTTTGGGGTGAGTTAAATATTATGATTAGTTTCTTTAAAAAACGTAACACGTAAGTTACCATAACATTTTTTGGAATATATGTAAATTTAAAAATTGCTAGTAATGGTAACCATGATAATTTTCCTTCGATAATCTTGGAGTTTTAGTTAAATAATATCAGTTAACTTTATTGGAATAAGAGTAGATATTTGACCATTATGATCATAAGAAAAATAACTACCGGGGTTTTAAGTTACCTTTGTAGTTATTGTTCCTATGAAAGCTTCACCCCTCATCGAGAGCCAAGGAAGTGCCCTATCCATTGCAATTCTCCTTCTTTTTTTTTCAATTTTTTTGGTCAGAGTTTTCATATGTGGGTTAAGTGTAAAAAGTAGTGAGTGTAGCAAATTTTTTTTGACACGAAATATATGCAATAATGTTAATTTCAAATATTTTTTAAATTTTGCTCAGCAGAATTCAATTTTTGTTGATCTTTTTTTACTGGACTGAAATATAGAATTTTTTTTATTCAAAATATAAGTTTTCAAAATTTTCCCTAAACTTTAATATTTATTTTGTGATTTGCATCACGTTTATGCTCACATAGCTCATCTTTGTACTAATTTGAGCAATAATCATAGTTTCTTGTTTATTTTCTTGTTGGGTTGATAGTATTTTAAGAAAGTTTATGCTATTTTTCTTTTCCTTTTTTTTAATTCTATATAAAAATATTAATCACATGACTGTAATAAAAAGGTGAAGTTGCACATGGTCTGAATAGGTCTGGATAGGTCTGGATAGGTCTGTAATACCTTTCCTTAATACCTTACCTTACACAACTAATTAGGGATCCTACAAGAGTATCATCAAACAACTTGTCTTTATTAGATTACATTCTCTCAAATGCTTCTGAGAAAATCAAATAGCAGGGATCACTTAAAATTTCTCTTTCTAAACATCACCCAATTTTCTGTACCCCTAATATACCTAATAGCTTGGTACTAAAAATTTTTTTAAATCTTCATGTTTGCACAACTATAGTAAGGACTTACTTAATGAAATATTAAATCAAATTATGAAAGTTTAGATTTTTCACAAAAACAAACTGTTGTTGATTTAGCACCCATTATTGTATAAAAAACAGTTCTCAAGTGTGTTTCACAAATATGTTGTTTTCTTTTCTTTTTTTTCCACTATGCTTTGGCTGAATCAATCTCTATGTTTTTGTGTGATGTATAACGGGACTACAATGGAAATATTATTGTGAAAGACAATTTTTGTGTCGATCCTTGCCGCTATTTGTTTTTTATCTTAATGTTTATTCTTGTTGTTATTGATATGTTTTCTCTTTACTTATAATTTTCACAGCTTATGAATGTTTTTTTTTTTTGCAGCAGAATAAATGCTTGGTTACTTCTTTTCCTCTTGATATACTACAAAATTAAGTGCTTTTTGGAAAGTGTACTTAAAGATTATTGATTGTAATGTATAAAAATTAATATTTCCACATCTTGAGAATTGTTTTCGATTTTTTCATAAAATGAAAAATATTTCACCAAACAAAACTCTTTGTTATGATTAAACCATCCTAAAAATATCTTATGTTTCAGTTGTAGACTACTGTATATTTATTCTACCCCAAAGGCCGCAATTTTATTATCAAGTGAACTAAAACATGGATAAAATAATAAATATGTCATACTTAAAACATTCAGGGTACAATAAGATCTACCCAGGAATACAACTAAAAATTTTCTAGCAGAAATTTTCAAAAAAAAATTTTTCATTTATCATATAATTTTATTACATAGGAAAATTTGAGAATCGGCCTTCAGCCAGATCAATAAGATTGGCTCTCGGTCATGTTGAGTTGCCCTCAAACTATGCTCAATCAGTTGCTCTTCAATAATGTTGGGAGTCGTCCTTAATTATGTTGGGAGTCGTCCTTAATTATGTTGGGAGTCGTCCTTAATTATGGGAAGGTTTTTTTGACAGTATGTGTTTATATCGAACAATATCATTGTATATCCAAAACAAATGAGATGTTATATTTCAAATTAACCATTATATATATTCTAAAGAACAAGCATTTCTTTATAAGTTTAGCTGAGTTGGTCTGTGGCAACTCTAGATTCAAGATATTAATCGAAGTTGTAAGCAAACTTCTTCCGTGTCCTTTCTTACTTAGAGACAGAATCCATATCATAATAAATTTCCCGAATGTTAATCTGAAGTTTTTTGCTTCTGTATTTTATTAGAATTTCGAATTTAGCTATGTTTATTATTAAGATTTTGGTATTAGATTCCATAAGGAACTCAGTATCTAATTTCGTAAGTGAGAAGATGTGGTGCAAAATATAAATTTGGTTTGTCAGCCAATTTTAAAATGTCATTGGGCCTTCGACCAATTTGATTTGTGATTTCATTTTTAATTTTGCACAAAGTTAAAGAACCATAATTTTTTGCCTCATATGTCTACCTGCTGAAAGTTCTCATTCTCTTGGCCAGTACCCGAATGTTTGTTAAACGTTATTGAATGATGACATTTGTTGATTTTTTTCAAGAATTTGTTTTTCTGTTTTGCTAAAATAACATCGTAACATGGTTATTTTAGATTTAAAAACAACCTTTTTCAAAATTTATCATTGTTCGTCATCTTAGAAGGACCGTTTTTTGCTCGTATGGCCACCTGCCATAAATTTTTGTTTTTCTTGCAAAGCTGTTCTTCATATATCGAATTTGAGGTACAAGGCTTTAGAGTCATAAATTTTGATTTCTATTTTACTTCCGGAAGTCCATCAGTCACTAGGAAATGCTGTCACTACTTAACTACTGAAAGATTCATCTTTAAAGCGTCTGTGTTAATCTTGGTCCCCGCCTGGTTCAATACTTGAAATTCTATTCTGCTATATTTTGTCATATCTTCAGGTACGTGTTTAGGGGCTTTGTAAGGTGAAACCGTAAAATTAATTGCTAATTTTTAATACCCTGTCTCCAAATTACCAAAGATACAGCTATCGAGGTCTATAATTATTATTTTTTGTGTTCTGTAGTTATAATTATTATTTATTGTGGTCTATAATTATTATTTATTGTGGTCTATAATTATTATTTTTTGTTGTCTTTGTTATTATAATTATTATTTATTGTGGTCTATTTTTCCTAAAATGGGTTTTTTTTAATTCAACTTATTTTCAGGGATTTTAAGGGGTCTTGTGAAACCAGGTAACAATTAGAATCGTTTCAATTTTTTTTCCACCCTTGACTATCTTTAAATTCATTTTACTAAGCTCCCGACTTTATTTTTTCTTTGTGCCTCTATATTGCAACGATCACCATAAAAGCCTGAATTACTCCAATATTTTTCAACTAGTGTGCCTGTCAAACGACCAGGAACCAAAAAATGTTATCTCTTTTTTTCTAAACCAAGGGTAGTATTTAAACGTATTTGCTGTAGGTATACGTATAGGTATACGTATATACGTCTAAAAAGCAGAAATAAGTAAATGTATTTTCTAATAACCACTTTATCTCCTATATCTCCTTCATCCGCCATCTTTTAAAAAAATAATGATAATAAAATTCTGAATTGCTTTGTATTTTTCACCATTAAAATTTATTAGAGTTCATGAATAATTTTCTAAAAAACTTTTTTTTGTTTACCCCGGCAATCACGAAAATGAAAATGTTTTTTTAATTTTTTAGGATTTTTATTATTTTTTTTTTCATTATAAGCAATGGCATGAATGAAGCGGAGTTTTCTACTTGTTTGCATTTTTTAGGATTTAACTGAAAAAGAAGCAAAAATTTTTGGTGATCTTGCATTGCCCTCAAAATTTGTATTGTGGTTTTGTGGTTAAGTTTGGAAAAAAATAGCTCACTCATATCACAGAGCTACCCAAGATAACAAATGTCTAAAAAAAAATCATACTTAAATATATATGTGCTGCTTTTTGGCAAGCGTAAAACCCTTGTTTTGAAAGATTTTAAATATTTTTTAGCGGTAACTGTGGTCACAAGAAAAAAATTTTGTTTGTGCCCTACTTGATTTTATATAACTTTTTCTTTCTTGATACTTGAATCTCACCGTGAGATACTATATGATTATTGAATATTTAAATCGGTCAAAAAAAGTATTATATTTATATTTCTAGACCATTTGCGTTATCTTCATTACGACTACTGGTATAATGTTGTACCGTTTGTTCGAGCCTAATCATTCGATTGTTAATCTTGAAATGTACATTCTGTTTGCCATTCTGAGTTCAGTTGGATCCTATCTACTTGGTCTTAAGCAACTTTCTCCCGTAGAATATTCCCATTTGAACGAAATTGAAAA
>JAUZNK010022890.1:0-20342 GCA_035046665.1 Euphysa ruthae | reverse complement strand
TATATATATATATAAACATATACCGTTTCGCTCCAAGAGTTTTAGCACCTGGATTCCCAGTGCAAAATTAGCAATTTAATTTCTGCCTAAATATTTTGAAACACTATAACTCAGCCCTCGGAATTTGAAAAATCTGCAGCGGCGTTTATTTGCCACCACAGATTGTCGATGTGGCAGCATTTATTTGTTGTTGTGACTATGACGGCATTTTCTTCGGATTTGGTTGTAGGTATGTTGGCATTTATCATTTTGGCGTTTTCTTTGATTTTTCAAATTTAAATAAAATGTCCTCCTTATTCTCCTTTATAATAAATCAGCGATAATTATTTATGCTATATATATTGTGAAGAGAAAACAATTTATTTATTCTTCTTATTGTCAAAGAAAATGAAACACAAAAATGAATCAGCAGTCACAAACACTTTAAAATAGTAATACAGTGCTCTAACCAAGTCATTTGTTTTGCTAGTCGTCCTAAATTGTAAATAAAGATGATATCTCAAAGTAATAAAAAATGGAACAGTAACAGAGCTTATTTTATTTAAAGCAGTGTTTACATTACTCAGAATAATCAATCTAATATAAAAAAAGAACGATGTATGTAATATCATTCTTATAAATATTTTTTCATAGCAATGAACCAAGTGTATGCAAAGAACAAAAGAAATAAAAATATAGGCACTTGAACTAAATAATAACAAAACAAAGGCAATTATGCAACTGCTGCACCTATTCCTCATTTTGCTTTTTTAATAAAATTAAAACGTGCTTTCTATTTATACACTGTTCGATTATGATGACATTCTATTGCTGCATGCTTTCATGAGAAAGCACGTATATTTTTATGTTTTTCCAGATTTGTATGTTGTTTATACATGTTTATATGGTTACAATCCAGGTGTTTAAACCCTATTTTAAAAGATTAACTGAAGTAATAATAATAAAAACATTTTACAGGCACTTAAGTTTGAGTTGATATTTATTAAGATAATTTAGATTAATTAAGATCGTTTTTTAAATAAGTCGTTTTTAAATCTCACATTTGCTATCATGATTTCTGAGAATCGAAGGTTTAAAAATTTTTAACCTTAATTGTTTTATGCCCATCGGATTCTCTAAATCATCTAGAAATATTTTTCAAAAAGTTCATTATCTTTTACCAATTTTACCTCCATCAACTGATCAAGATCTGTTTTAAATGATTGGTTATCAAATGTGGTTTTAGGTAGATTTTACTTAAATTTGACCTTAAGACTTTTACATCCATCTTATGATGGTCAGACAATCCAGATGATAATGTATTTCTATTTTAAAAACTCACGGGTTGATTTGTTACAAAAAGGTCAATGTATAAGTGGTTTTTTTTTGTTTTTGAAACGTTTTCTCCATTACATTGTTTTTAGCATGAATTGTGAGAAAATGGGTTCAGGTGTATCAGTATTAAAGTCACAAATTAAAAGAAACTTATTTTAAAAATTATATTTATCATTTTCTTAGAAAATAGTTGCAAAATGTGTTCTTAAAGTATATCGTTTATCGCAATTATCGTTTATACAACTTCAAAGTGTAAACGCATATGTAGTGGCCTGAAGGTAAAGATGATCATAATCTAAAAAGGTGAATACACCTTAAGCTTATAATTTACAAGTATGGATCAGTACAGCTAGTAGTATGTAAATATTCTCAGTATATTTCTTTTTAATTTTATTCCTCATTAGTACGTATGTTATCATTTTTTTTAGATACCTTCTTTAAAAAGCCCACACATTATTTACTCATATATATTTGCCGTTTATTTATTCTTTAGCAGAATTAGTTATGCATTTTTATGAATAAATGCTTTTCTGTATAAAAGCATTGGTTATCAATTTCTTTAAATACAGTGTTCTTATAGAATATTCGCTGAGGTTATTTTTATTAAATCTCAGTCGATTAACTGTGTCTTTTGTGGTAGCATTGATATACAGAAGTTAGCGCTTAAATAAAGTAAGCGTTTGCTTGTTTTTTGTTTTTTTTTTAGCTATATTTATCATTAAAATAGGGCAGAAACTTCTGAATTTTTCATATAGAAAAAAAAAAAAACTAATTTAAAGTCACTGAAGATGTCATAAATTCCTTTGCCCATATGCATTTTTTTTTTATTTAAGATTTTTAATTGCTTTTTATTTTTGGGTCCTAAATTAAAATCTCTGTGACATGGTTGTGAAACATTAAATTTCACTCGATAATGGTTATATGCTACGAGAAAGACCTTAGTCGCTGTTTCAAAAATAAATTTAGTGGACTCGTAATATACTGGAAATTTTGGAAAGAATGTTTGGAAGCATAGTGGAATATGCTGAAAATAGTTTTAAAAAATTGTGTGGCCACCCTGAACAAGGTTGTAATATGTTTATTTTTGCAGCGCCTAGCTGAATTTATACATTGTAGGCTACTTAAAATTAGTAATAATTTTTTGGCAATTCCATCATCATTCTATCATTCTAGATTAATTACGTTTATCAATGCCAAAAAAAAAAAAAAAAAAAGCTCTCTACCAGGACATCATACGACTTCCCTAAATAAGCAATCAAATAAAAACACGAATATAAATTGATTTAAATGTTTATTATTGTTTGGGGGTTTTGTGAGCCAAAAAAAACTTATATATATCATGAAAATATATTTTATTTAGATATTTTAGTCCCAACAAGAGAATTGCTTTAAAAAGTTACCTACAAACACATCAGATATTATTATTATACAATGGTTTTAAATATTCAACACAAAGTCAATTTCTTGGTAAAGATACCTCAATTTTTCATAAAGACACAGTAAATAAGAAATTGTGTCTCCAATTTAAATAACCAAAAGTTTTGATAAATATTCACATTCGTGTCAAGCAAATAAGCAATTTTTTTAGCTCCTGTTTAACGTCAGGTTCATTGGGATTCCTTGTGTGTTTAATTTCTTTGCTTTATATTTCTTATGGAATCTTTTAACGATAAAAGCATTAGTGTTTTTTTACTATAAATCATACTAAATTTTCCTATACATATATATTCACTGAGCTTTTTGGATTTATTTATTTTTATCTAAGAGAATTAGCTGCCATAAAGATAGAAAAAGAAAAAAAAATAGATATTTACAAAAAGATTTGTGTTCAATTAAAAAAAAAAATTTTCCGTATTTTTGCTAAAAAGATTTTTTTTTTTTAAGATTTTCGTAAATCTCTTTGAAAAGAGTATTTTTCAAAAGATGATTTTGGTAAAGTTTTATCTTGACCAATCACTCCTTTTTTGTGCATTTTGATATTTTATACATTTTATTTTATAGATTATCTCCGACATCCCAGATCTTGGAGAAGTAGACATATCAAATGCTATTTCCTGTGCAGATAAAGCCTTTTCTACATGGAAGTATACTTCCTGTAGATACCGCAGTCAATTATTAAAAAAAATTCAAAACAATATTTTGGAAAATGAAGAAGAATTGGCTAATATAATGGCAGTGGAATGTGGTAAAGATTTTAAGATACTTTTTGTTTCTTGACTAAGCAAAGAATAATATGTATAGAACTAGTTTATATCCAAAAAATTTTCTTGTAATTTTTGCTTATTTTGAAAGATTGTTTCTACTTTATATGAAATTCAGAATTGTGCCACAGAACTGTACGCTGTTCCTCGCGTATGCTGTTATACCTGGAAATTTAGCAAATTATACAAGGAGGGTAAAAAAAATGCAACTTTTACTTAATTTTATTCCAAATAGAGCAAAATATGCTGAATTGACAAAGTATCCGGTGTATTTTTATGAAAACACTGGCTGCAATGGGTTTCTGTAATTTGCAAAACATTTGCTCTCACCCTGAGTTGTTTATTTAGAAGTTTTAGACTCATTTTGCACTCAGAGGCTAAACAATTCTTGTAATAATTTTTCTTGGTTTATGTAATAATACGTATTGAAACTACATATTGATTGATGCTTACATATAACATTAATATAACACTACTGGTCACTACAAGCAATTAAAAGTGATTAACCATCAATCACAATAGAACACTTAATGTAAACAGTAGTAATTACAGAATATGTGTTAAAAATAAAAACAAAATTACTGAGCATTTTTACCAAAATATCAAAAAAATCAACGTTCAAAATTGCGCAGCATTTTATAAGAAAAATATGTTATAAATAAACAAAAAGTGTTTGGATGACATACAAGAGACTTGCACTGTTTAAAAATTATGTTTTTTAAAAAATTTATGAAAATTTCCAGGTCGTCCAAAACTTAAAAATGCGCAAATTGTCTATCTATATCAAAAAAAATGTTTCACGAAGCAGTTTTCAACAAAAAGGCAGTCTTGTAAGGTAATTTATTTTTTCTGGTAGTTTAATCCTGTGTTTGTGGAAAAACATTAGTTGTGTTTTGTGACAGTTCAGAGTTATTATATTTGCTAGTAATCAATTACGTAAGCTTTTAAGATCGAGATTCAGAAATTTTCTTGTCTTTTTATATGACTCATTAATGTGAAATAAGTTAATGTCTTCTGCAAAATGATATGCGTTAGAGTCTTTAATGGCAAAATATAAGTTGTTGATAGAAAAAAGGCCCTAGGATGGTTCCAGAGGCACACCATTATTGAGCAATTGTACATCAGTCAAACCCGTTAATAGTGACAAACTGCTTATGATTTATAAGAGAAGATTTGAGCCAGTTATTTGCTGTACCTCTAATTCCATAATGATCCATAATCTTTTCACAAATAAACAAATATATCACACGCAGCTTTATTGTTATTAAGGGCAGATCTAACAGTTTCAAATATTATGTTAAGAAATGCATGGTTTGCATTTGGTTTTTCTCTAAAACCAAATTTTTGTTCATATATACAGTTATATTTTTCAATAAAGTTGTAAATCTGTGAAAAAATTTATCTTACTTAGGTTAGATAAGTGAGATATTGATCTGTAATTTCAAAAAGTTAACCTTTATCCTTTTTTTAAAATTGCAGTTGTTTTAGATGTGCTAAGCTTTTCAGGGTGAGTGCCAGACAAAAAAGATAAGTTAAAAATTTGTCTTAATGGTATACTTACTACATTGTGTACAAGTTTAAGATATCTGTTGGAATACTGTTAGGTCCGATGTATTTTCCTTTTTTTAATTGAGGTATTAAATTTTTAACTTCAGTTTCATTGCAGAGGTTTAGAACAAAAGAATTTGATAAGGGTTTTTTAGATAATCACGAAAGGACTTGTTACTGTCATATTTACGTTTTTGGAGAAGATTGTCAAATGATAGAGGAAAAATTCTTAGTAAATTAATTGGTTGTTTTAATCAGATCTGTTAAGGCTTTTTCGTTGTTTAATAGACACGATGACTGGTTAAAATATTTTGATTTTATGTTAATAATTTGTTTAATACCTTCCCAAACTGTTTTCATGTTTTTTTTTTAAGTGAAGTATTCTTGTAAAAAAATTTTTTAATTATTTTGTTGCTTGAAGTTATCTATTTTTGTTTTATATTCTGTAATTATAATGCAAATGTTTATGAAGAGTATACATTTTGATCATAAAATTGACAAATGAAGAGTCTACGCTATTTTTATTAATTTTAATTGCTTTATCCCAATTAATTTAGAGGAAATCAAAAAAAAATATATTTTCTTTATTAAATTTTGAACTGTCTCTTTTATATACTTTTTGTTTATTTGTGAGACGGCTTTGGTTGTTTTTAGGAACATCATAAATGATGGTAGATGGTCTTATATACCCACCTTAAGGTTACTGGTTCTGAAATTAGGATTCAACTGATTAGTAAAGTTATGATCAATTAAATTGTCACTGTGAGTGTTTATTTTTGTTCAAAGTCTAATTAAAGAAAAAAGAAAAGTATTTTTCATGATGCTAAAAAAAATCAGCTGTTTCGGTCGAAGCTTTGATTGAGTCAAAATTAAAATCTCCAGCCAGAAAAGCCTTTTTGTTACTTTGAGTATTTTAGCTAACAGTGGTTTGTGAAAATTTTCATTAAAAGTGCTTCCGTTAATATATGGATGCTAATAAATAACTCCAACGTTAGGATTAGCCTCATTCGGGTGAACGTTTTCAACAAACATGAATTCAATTTCTTTAGATTTATAAATTTTGAGATCTTTTCTTAGTTTAAAATTTATTCCCTCAGTTATGTACAACAGAACGCCACCTTTAGATGCCTCAGTTGGAGTACTTATTTGATTTTGAAACCTTTATGATTAAAATAAATTTTTGGTTTGTATTGTGTTTAATTTTAATTCTCATACAATTCTCACACAGATATCATAAGGAGAACTGTTAGCCATTAGGGAGGGGGAGGGGGTTAAAAAAATATATATATAGTAAAGTCATACAATCTTTCAAGAACCTTTAGGTTTAGGCGAGTTAAATATTTAAGAAAAATAAGAAAATTATGTCATACTTTTTGAGTATGTTCACGATAAGTAATCTATTATTAGATATAATTATTAAAGGTTTAAATCAGCCTTAAAATGGACATCATATGCCACGCATCAATGATTTCGATTTCATAAGATAAAATTCTCACACGTACGAACACGCCCTTCTATACTGGAGATTTATGTAAAATTTATCAATGAATGGCGTTTCATCCTTACGAATTTTCACATTAATTAATCAAATCATGCGTTTAAATTTTTAACCAATCATAATTAACAATACCAATATTTTCTCCTCTCTGAAATAATATGGGTTTTATTTCCTCCTCTAGCGATTAACTGATCAGTTCAAAGAAATTAATTGGCATCCTGTCGAAATGAGAGTTTATCAATGCATAGCTGCTCATTCTCTTTTAAATTCTGTGTCAACCCTAACTTTAACTACATGTCTGAAATATTCAAACTATCTGGCACCCCTCTAACAAAATAGTAATTTAAATTTTATGCTCTACATAGAACAAATATGGGCAAAATTCGTCATAGAAAGGTCTCTCAATATAGAACTCGCTACCTAATAGTATTAAGTACCATAAAAATACAATAATTAAGCATAAAATTAAAGAATTATTCCTGAGTTTACTTGATAAGGTTCGTAGACCAAACGTCTACAGGAGTTAACTACCATTTTTTATTTTTACTTTTTCCTTTTTTTTTTTTCTTATTTGTTTCATATCGAGGGATCGCAATTGAGATATTGTTATAACAGACAATTTATGTGCCTATCCTTGCGTTTAATGTATTTTTTATTATTTGTTTATTAAAATGTGTTTTTGTCAAAGGCGGAATAAATACTTACTTATTATCAATTTCATCAAGGGGCAAGTAATTTTGATAAAAGTTATTTGCAACGGTTTTAAATTCTTTTAACTTTAACTTAGTAAATATTGAAGTTTTTCCAAAGTTTTAAATAGCTGATGTTGGGATTAGGGAGAGGGTGATGCTGATGTTGTGTCACACCCGGTGAACACATGAGCGAATAGAAGATAATCCAAAACATTACTGTTTGTTTTGCTCATGGAATCTCTAATGCTGTAACATTCTCATTTTTGGTTTTTTCTTTCCTTGTCGTATTCGTCAAGAAGATTTCATCAATGACAGTCCCTTGATTGACTTGATGAGTTAGTATGCTAAGAACATTTAGTATCATTGGAATATACTGTTACAGGTGTATCATCTGCAGAATCAAGTGCATTTTTCACAATGGTGGTGTCTGCTTCACTGGGACACAAAAGAACCTTGAAGCCATGTATCTCTAACTTTTGTGTCAGAAGGATGAAACCCAGTTATATCAACCGTTTGGGAAAGCTTTCCAGATCGACTCATACGTGGAATCTTTTATCGACATGTTATATCTGTTGAATATAACACAGTCAATCCATAGAATATTAAATATTATATTAAAGGTCCCATTAAATAGTTGATTTCTCTTCCAGTCACAGCGCCACAATAACACACCACTATCGGCAACTTTGAAAGATGCAGATTCTTCTATTGGTAAAACTTTGGTGAGAATCAAAGGTTTAAGTTTTGATTCATGTGCAGCTCACATAATGCCATCTTTGAAAAATGACATTGTGTAGGGTGGAAGTTCATAAAGAAAATAGTTTTCTATTTCGGTTTCTGGAATTTTTTCTACGGCAATAACCAATCTCAAAAAAAGTGTCAAGGGGTCGATAGTGACACTTTTTTGACACAAGAATAAAGACTCTGGGTGTTATTTGTTTGATTTTTCTTCTTAAAGGTTTTACTATCCCTTTCTTTGTGAGTAGATGCCCATATTTTGTCAGCTCGATCACAGGTTATGTGATGCTTGTCATCGACCAGACCTGAATCTATAGCCATAAGCTTTTCTTCAACATCAAATTGGTTGTGTGAACGGAACTGTGACTGGATTTTTTTGAAATCTTCATAATCACGTTACATCCTTCCAACAAACAGCTGTTTGTGTTTATCATCAGATTTTGGAGGTGCTAATATCGATCTGATTGCATTGGTTACTTCTGCACACCTGTACATGGTTTTAATCCATACCTTAAAGACATTCTCATTCAGGCCCTTTCCAATTTTTTTCACCTTTTCCTTTCAAAGACTTCATTGGAATTTGTTCGATGGATTGTTCTATCCAGATTCCAGCCTATTTTTTGTTACTTTGTTTGACTGTGGGATCGCCTAATATGAAATGCTGATAGACACCTGGATTATTATTATTTTTCTTATTAGAGATAAAGACGGTAAGTTTTTGCATAGCTGTTATATCCTGTAGCAGCAGGAATTAGCATACTTTTGGTTGCAGAAACAAAATAGCCAGTTGCTCCTTCTTTCAGCACAAATGAGTTTTGAACGATGAAAATATATTTGAAATTATAGTTTGACCAAAAGGCTGATGTACGCGATGTGCTAAAAAGTTTTCACTTTTTAAACCAGTTCATCAGTTTACTAGCAATTTTTTTGCAGTCATGATCAGAGGGCTCCTTGTAATTGTATAATTCTTCTAAGACCTTTTTTTCTTCAATGGTCAAATCTTTCCAGAAATCTTCTAATAGCAATGACAGAACTGACGATGCCCATAAAAAGTAACCGTGGACAATATTGAAAAAGGCATTTTTCTGTAAACATGTGACCAATGGTAACAGGGACTTAGATATTCCTTTCATTTAAGACCTAATAAATCTCATAAAACTCATGAGCTGGTGCAATCCTCCCAGTCTAACAAATATATTCATCTTCATTGAATAGATTTTTTCATTGGTTTTGATGCAAAGCATTTGAACGAAAGTTATGCATGTCAATAGAACATTAAACTTTGCGTTTTGTTCTGCAACAAATGTTAGAAGAGAATATAGAACCATAAAATCTGTAGCATGCAAATCAATTATTGACAACATGGTAACAGTAGACTTTGGTAGGGCTTCACTTGTTGTTACATAGTTCATATAGGACAACTACGACAAGTCTTTTTGAAGTGGTAGTCTGTGTTCCATAGAAGGTCAAAAAGAATAAAGGGAAATAATCGCACTCCAGTATGGTGAGGAAGTAGTGTGCGTATCATGTTACCATCTCAATCTCAGGCACAAAAGATTCTGTTAACTTAGTGATAAAGTGTAGACACAATCATATTATGGTTCCCTGACCGGGCGGTTATTGGTCTCATGATCTTAGAGCGGTTGGTTTGAACCCACCTTGGAACAAATGATTTTCTTTACCGTATGCTCAAATGGGAGTTCTAAGTACACCAGAACCAAACCTGTGGGCCCTTCTGTTGAACTTGTTGTTCTTGCTGAACATGTATGCATTTATCTAAAAGTGTGAAAACTGTCAATAATACTTAAAAATAAAAATTTATTTAATTATTTCTGTTTTCATTTCTATCGGTCAAATCTCTTGAACCATTGAAAATTTCAAGTTGAAACAGTAAGCAGAGCTTGAATAATACACAGTTAGAAAACACAACATAAATTAAAGTTTTCATAAAATTATGTAAAAATCCATTTTTCTGCCCTGGGAACAGGTTAAAATTTTTTTTTTTTTTTTTTTTTTTTTTCTGTTATGTATTTATAATACCATTGGCTTCAAAAGAACTTGTATTCACCTATCCTATGTTAATTTTTGTTTTTTTGGTACCTATAGCCTACTCCATGTCCTAACCTTAACCATATGCTAAAAAAATGTCATTCATTTAGTGTTAGTACTTTATGTAGTTGATATTATATTAATAGGTTTTGGAAATAAATTAATTCCATCATAATACAAATTTTCATGAATTTTAATTGGCTGTCATAATTGCTTTTTTTATTTTAGGAAAGCCATTGCAAGAATCGCAGGCTGAAGTTCGATCTGCTGCAGCATTTATGGAGTGGTATTCTGAAGAGGCTAAACGAATCAATGGTGATATCTTACCAAATGTTGAGAACAATGTCAGACGTTTGATCTTAAAACAGCCGGTTGGCGTGTGTGGTATGATCACTCCATGGAATTTCCCATTAGGAATGATTGCACGTAAGATAGGTGCTTCAATTGCAGCTGGATGTACATCCATATTGAAACCTTCAGAAGAAACTCCTTTTTCAGCATTGGCGTTTGCACAGATTACCCAAGATGCTGGTTTGCCTGATGGGGTTTTAAACATAGTGACATGTTCACGTAAAAATACAGAAATTGCTGGAAAATTGCTGTGTACCTCATCTATAGTTAAGAAAATTACTTTTACAGGGTCAACTGCTGTTGGAAAATGGCTGCTCAAAAATTCTTCTTCAACTGTCAAAAAAGTTTCAATGGAATTAGGTGGTGATGCAGCATTTATTGTATTTAATTCTGCTGATGTGAAACTAGCAGCTGATATGGCTGTCAAATCACGCTTTAGAAATACCGGTCAAACATGCATATGTGCTGATCGTTTCTTTGTTCAGGAAGGTGTATACAATGCTTTTATCAGTGAACTTAAAAATATTGTTACTGCTTTGAAAGTTGGAGATCCTTTGAAAGATGGTACTGAACTGTCTTGCGTAATCAATGAACAGGGACTTGCTAAAGTTGAACAACATGTAAATGATGCTATTAAAAAGGGTGCTAATCTTATTTGTGGTGGTAAACGGATGCCTAAAATTGGCTCATTATTTTATGAGCCAACCATTTTGAGTGATTGTACTACTGACATGGAATGTGTTTCTGAGGAAACTTTTGGTCCTGTTGTATCTATTGTAAAATTTAAGACAGAAGATGAAGCAATGTCGATGGCCAACTCAACAAAGCAAGGATTAGCTGGTTACATCTTTACCAATGATGCCGGTCAAATGTGGCGTACATCTGAAATGTTGCAAGTTGGAATGGTAGGTTTAAATGAAGTAGCCATATCCAATGAGATGATTCCGTTTGGTGGTGTGAAAGAATCGGGACTAGGACGAGAGGGTTCAGTCTATGGGATTGATGATTACTTGGAAACTAAACTGGTCACTATGGGATTAAATATGTAGAATATTTTTGTTAATTACTGTTTTCTTGCTAAATTATTTAGAGATTCTTTATAAAACGTAAATCAAATTATTTATAAACAATTTATAAATAATTTGATTTCGTCGGTTACTGGTTTTATTTTTTCATATCTACACCAAAAGTCATTTGACTGTAAACTTCAAAATTTTTTTATAAAGTCAATCTTTAACTTACCAAATTTGGATTGAAAATCTTATCTTTTATATCTAAATATTTACACATATAATTTATTAGATTTTCTTTTTACTTAAATGCCATATATACTGCTTCATGTTCCCTGTATCTTTTCAAAGGAAAGCATTCATTTCTGAATTTAATTATAACAAAAAATTTATTCAGTCGTCATATCTAAAATTATCACAGAAAAATATTCACTTAAAAATTCCAAAATGATAAAGTTATATGTAAGAATATTAATTCCAATTTTTATTTATGGTGTAAGTTTGAATCTGACCTAAACTAATTTTAATGTTTGAAAGTTTTGGTCTCATCTATGCTATTTTTTGTATTAGGATGAAGTCTGAACCTTTATCATTTTCTATTAAGGTAAATTTTTTAACTTTACCTAGAACGTTTTCCGTAAAGGTAAAAGTATGAATCCCACCCATAAACATAAATAAATAAATCTCCTTTCTGCTCAGGAAACCCTAACACGTTAATACCCCTTGAAAATCTCTTGTTTATTTGTGAGACTAATGCATTATTATCTTTAAAATCTTTTGTTTTCTTAAGATATCCTAGCTCTTTAAAACCTTTAAAATCTCGTATTTACCCAAGAAACCCTGGCACGTTAATACCTTTAAAAACATAATTTTATTCTGGATTTGGATTTGGCAGTCTTTTCATCTGAAATCATTATGTGAACTTTATACTGATTTTGATACCAATTCAAAATTTTGAATTAGTGTCAATAATAGCTTTGGTTCTAATATTTTAATATTTTTTGAATATATTATTTTATATATTATAATTTATTTTTTATAAATATATATAGTAGTTATATTTTTAGAGCTTACATTCATTTTGTTTACATTGTCAATTATGATTATCTTCTTCCATTCTATATATGGTCTCATCAGTGTGTTAGTCAGGTGGTTCATGTCAGCATTGATATTATCAATCAAATTCTTATTTCGACAACCACGATACTTTAAATATGCCTCGAATGACGGAATTCTTATTTTGACAACTGTGGTACTTTAAATGCCTAGAATGACTGAATTCTCCATTGATTTGCCTCAAATAACCGAATTTTACATTGCCAAGAGTTTGGATATATTTAACTGACATGTCTAAAACCATATCTCATAACTTTTTCCATAGATAGGCTACTGAAATGGCTTTTTAGGGTAACTACTAGTATATGTGGTCCTGTTTCATTGTGGAGCATAGTCATTGTATCATTGAAATTTTTTTTGTTATTCTCCTGGAGTCATATACAGCTAGGACCTATGTTTTACTGGCAAGGAAGAGAACTTCTTCATGTACAATTCTAGTAAAGATACGATTGCGATATTTTAGAGGGATACTTTTGTTGACTGAGTGTTGGCACCTCATCTAGTAGAACACCGTCAAGTAGAAAATCTTATTAAGGAGTAACAACTGTATCATAATAGTCCTTGCAGTGTAGACAGAGAAAATTTTCTTTTTGATTACTATTGATGCTTGAGCACTTCTTTCGAACCTGATCTGATCTGATCTGCTGATCTGATCTGATCTGCTGATCTGATCTTGCAGTAGGTTGAATTGCTGCCAACAGCTTTGCAATCCACCATTTTGGTCTTACGGGCGTTTTACGGGTTTTACCGGCTTTGCAATCCACCATTTGGTCTTACGGGCGTTTTACGGGTTTTACCGGCTTTGATTTTCATTGGAACCATATTTACAGTGAAAAATTTTAGTCTGCTTCACGTTGATGCTAAGACCCCTTGCTTCAATTTCTCTCTTCCACAAATCTAGTTTTCTCGATAACCTTGAGAAGCTAGCTTTAAGAAGGAGATTGTTTTTGTAAAGTTATTTTCATGGAAAACTGATCCTAGGTTCCAGTACGGTGCTTCAATCACAGTGATAAAAAGGAGAGGGCTGAGCATTGATCTTTGGTTACACCAAAAGTTACTAGGAAGTATTGATTAAAGCTCCCCTTTGTTCTGGCACTAAATCTGTGAAAATCATACATTGTTTGCACTGCTTTGAGGATTTAATCATTAACTTCTGATTTATTAAAACCTACTACAGTACTTTGCTTAGAAGAAAATCAAATGGTTAACTTCTACAGAGGTAAAGAAGATGTCTTTACGCTGGCTAATGTGTTTTTATTGTAGCTGCCAAATGATAAAGATTTCATTGGTTGTCTCCTTGTCCGGTATAAGGCCAAACCACATATTGTCAAAAATTGAAATTTAATAATGGGTTCTAGAATTATTTCATTGACTTTCTGTAGTACTTCAAAAATTTCAGTCTAAAGTTTGTTTGCAAACAAATTTTTTTTGAGCAATTTCAGTCCTGATGAAATGGGACCTGACAAAAGTCCCAGTTCGAACCTGATTAGAAGTGATAAGGTTAATCAGCTAAGATAATTATGGAATGTTGGTATTTCCAGCAGCTTATGTCATTCTAGCAATAATACTAATTAGAACAGCTGATTTTCCTTCTTTTATGCATTTAATAGCTGATAAAACTATATCATTGGTAACACAATTAATCTTTCAACAGGATCAGCAGTATCTAGGCATAATTCATCCCATTTATTGCCATTTTTAATATTTTCTGCAATTTTAAAGACATGTTTAAGTTTGGGTTTCTCATTTGGATCGACAAAGCTCCTGAAGCGTAAAATTTTGTTTCACTGATTTTATCAATGAGGTGTCTGGGACGCAAGAGTTTTTATCGTTTCATGTTCTCTCAAAACCATCGCGTTGATTGCAGTTTCCTGCGTGGAACTACTAGCAGATCTTGCTGTCTTTTAGTTTCTTGTCTGGAAGTTGTTTTTTTTTGTTTTTTTTTTTTATAGGCTTCACTTTACTAGTGTCTTGGAAAATATTAGCAACATGTAGTTTGTTGTGAATTACATTTTTCAGTATGAGTAATAACCTTTGTATTCTTATCACATTTTAATTTGTTCCTATTGTTCTAAAAATCCTTCAAGTTTAATGAGATTATTTCAGGTATTTTATGTTAATAGATTTTTATCAAAATACTTGTAAAATGAAAATCATGATGTTTTTAAGCTGGAAAACATAAAATAATTTCAAGTTAAGAGATATATTTAAAATTTTAAAATTAAATTAATTTTATTATTAAGTTATTTGGATTTGAAAGATCCCATGACAATCCAATAGCATGAAATGTAAACTCAGGGAAATTTTTGTAAAAAATATTTAATCTACTGAGATTTTAACTGAAATTAACAGTGATGGAGGGATTATTTTTACAGATTTTGCCTAAAAGTACTAATTGGTTATGGCAGTGGTATTTATCACTTGTTTTGTACATATTCTTTTGATACAAATTAGTTTTTTTATTGATATTGATTAGTTTTTACAAATGTTTAAGATGTTTTTTGCAATACACTTTGATTAATATATGTTTTTTTAAAGATTCTTGTTATCTTACTTCACCCTTGTCATCCAATATTCGGCCATCTAATATGCTGCCGTTCGATACCCAGGCATCTAATATTCTGTTGTTCAATATACTGTAACTTTGCTCTGGAACAATCTCTTAGATTTTTGAAATTTTTAGTATTTCTCTAAAATTCATTTTAATGGGGACACTAATTTTATGCGGAATTTAAAAAAAAAAAAAAAAAAAAAATTTGAAAAAAAAGTTAAAGGTAAATTTTCATGTTTTTATTTTAATTTAATTATTTTTAAATTATTTTAATTTAATTTCTATATTTGATTTACGCCTTATTTTTAAAAAGCAGTCAAGCCTAATCTTTTAACGAAATTTTGGAGCAAAGTTTTTAAAGCCATAGTCCTTCCCAACGCCAACCTGTTTATATTAATATAAAAACTGGGTGCTTTTATCATTGGTTCATATACTAGGAGACTTGCTACCCGATGCTAATGGTTTCTGCATTAGACATCATACTGGTGTTTGCCTTCCAGGTAAATAAGTAAAAATTTCATTTAAATCAAGGAAGTTATTCATGTCACAAAATTGGGAAAATCTATTTATATTTTAGTTTAATTGGTACATTTATTTTGGAATCATAGTTCCCTTTTTGTAATGATTTAGATCATTACTTTAGTTTTCTTTCTATTAAACCTAGCTTTAATTTTTTTTTTAAAGTAAGGAAACTGTTGATCTGGCACTTTTGATATACCCAAATGTAGTTTAAATTTTTTTTGCAGCTAAACACTGGAATTTTAGGTCTCTAGGGTAGAAAGCTGAAATAAGTTGTTAAACGATAATAAATTTTTTATTTTGGTACTGTTTAATTTTATTTCTGCTTTGTTTAGGATATAAATAAAGATGAAAAGAACATTGGGAGCATATTTTGGGTGTATACATAGACAGCTGCTAAAAAGATATATTAATCCGAGCTATTCCACAAGAAATTTACATAGATTGCATGACAGAAAAATTTTTTTGATAAACAATACTGTTCCAAGACCACAATTGATATTTTGGCGTTCGATGTTTATTCAAGTACAAAACACACCAAATCCAAATAGTTTGAAATTTTTGCCTGGTTGTGATGTCCTTGAATCAGGTACAGTTGATTTTCCATCACCGTCTCATGGGTACCGTTCTCCTTTAGCTCGACAACTCTTTCGAATTAATGGCGTTCGGTCAGTATTCTTTGGAAAGGATTTCATAACCATATCAAAATCTGATGATGAAGTTATCTCTTGGGTGTTACTGAAGCCAGATATTTATGCAGCAATAATGGACTTTTTCAATAGTAACCTACCAATACTTACAGATGATCAACCAGCTGCAGATACCTCACCATTAGATGACGATGACTAAGTTGTTTTATTGATTAAGGAGTTATTAGACTCTCGGATTCGTCCAACTGTTCAAGAAGATGGTGGTGATATTATTTTTAAAGAATTTGATCCCGAGACTGGTGTTGTTAAGCTGAAGTTACAGGGTTCATGCACCAACTGTCCGAGCTCATCTGTTACACTCAAAAATGGTGTACAAAATATGATGCAGTTTTATATACCAGAAGTAACAAGTGTAGAAGAAGTAGAGGATGAAGTAGACGAAGTCAATAATGCAGAATTCTCAAAGCTTGAACAAAAATTAAGTGAAAAAAATAAAGACTAGCATATATATTTGTGGTTAGTAGATTTAGTACAATTTGAATTGTGTGAATCTTTTCTGAGATAGGCTTTAGCAACGTTATTCTTCATCACATAAGTTTTTATGTAATTTAGCCAAATAGAAATAGTTTTTTTTTGGGGGGTTAGAACCTTTGTTCTTTCTTTACATATTGGTTGTCAATTTTAATGACCTCTTATTGAAAAAAAATGTTCTTTTACTAGCTGAGCCACTGCAATGATTGTAATATAGATTTTAGCACTTCCAATAAGCCTAGTGATATAAACACTTTCTTTTTTTCTATGTGGATTTCCGGTTAACTTAATAAATAATTCAATATTAATTTAACATTATCACCTGGTGTATAAATAATATAGTATATTTAATAAATTTCTCTAAATATTTGATATTGTTTTTATTGGGGAATAACTCATATAGATATTGTTTTTCTTTTTCGAATCTGCATATTGATTTGGCTATCGATTTCCCTCTAGCACTTAGTGCAGTAGAGATAAAATTTTTTTTTGTTATAGTTTTATAAAATATTCACCCCTCATCATTTCTGAAATAATGTTGTTAAAATTAGATTATTGTTTTTCTGAATCTAACTAGTTGGAACTTTGAAATGACATATGCATTGGGAGCCAAAGTCAATAACAAATCATTTTGCTGCAATCCAACATACTTTTATCACAGCTGGACTAAATTTAAATGCTTATGTTATATGATATAACATATATGATAACTAAACGTTTTAACTTTATAATCCAAATAAAACGCTGTTAATAAATGTTCCGCAAAATTTTCCATTGTCATTTCCACAAAATTTTCCTTTGTCAGTTCCACAAAATTTTCCATTGTCAGTGCCAAAAAATCTGCCATTGTCAGCTCCACAAAATTTTCCATTGTCAGTTTATTTCTATTGTCACTTTTGGTGAATTAATTTGCTATGGAGTTTACATGTCTATCTGTTTTTCCGTGTTTTTCCTTTCACTTACTCTTTTGATATTGTGTATCATTTAATAAGATAAGACAAGAACAATAGACTAGACTAGACTTAACAAATAAAATTTGTTTTTTAGCATTGAAGATACGCTATATTTATATGTTAAGTCTAAAAACTAAATCAGAATTATCCTTTGCTGTAACTTTAATGTTAAAGTTCCATTGAGGAAATTTCTTGGCCAATATTACAATGCCTGACAAAAATTACTTTTCTCTTGGGACCATACCAGGTCTGAAACATGTCCAATTTGATCCAAAACTAGTTGTTTTCAATATTTTTAGTGAAATTATCTTCCAATTCAGCCAAAATTTTCATGTCATTTGTTATTATTTTTTATATCAACCTATTTAAAAATAAGAAACTGGTTAAAAAAAATCTCTTGGTTAAATTATGGTTATAGCCACACTTAATACGTATTAGTTACATTGCTCCCTTCTTCAGCCTCCTCAAAATTCGGTCTGTCAACTAGCGATTGTTGCTGGCGATATGGATTTCTCTTTTGTTATTAGTCTTTTCGTTTTGTTTCTTTTTGTTGAAAAATTCATTTTATAGTTCTTTAAGTTATAAATCATGAAACTAATCATTTTTTAAATTTATTTTTGAAAGAAAAAAATTGTAATAAATTAAACGGCTTAAATATTAAAATGTTCGCCAGATTCTGACAGGATAGTTTATTACCACTATATTGACCCTGTTATATCTATGGCCAGTTTCACATAGCTTTTTACTTAAATATTCCATGAAATATATAGGATGAATTGTGATTAGTAATGAATTAATCATATCACAGTAATTTATTAAAGCTGCTTTTTTTTGTTCTTTCAAAATCATAATTTGTCAATTTTTAGTTTTTAGGCTATTGGAATAAAATTTTGGTAAATAATTGATGAGGCTGAGACGAAACGTTATTTCCAACTTCATTTACAAGGTTTAATAGAAAAAATTTACAATAGAAAGGTTAAATTAAACCAATATTATATATTTCAAACTGAACGGCTATTAACTATGTAAGATTTTCTTATATTATGAATCATTTTGTTATCTAGCTATGTCGAGTTTTTTTTATTTTTCTTTAGCTCTGTTTTTCAAATTTTAATTAAGGAAGGCGTCAGTGAATTAGTGAATCTTCAAAAAAAATTTTCTTCATACCATCTTTCTTGTCTTTGCAATCATGGTAATTAAATTAGATTTTATTTCGAGAAAATGTAAGCCTTGCTACGATAAATAAGTTACAAAATATTTAACAATTTGGTAGCTAATATGAAACAGGATGTGATTATTAGATCTGTGTAGATATATTGTAGCAGATTGAATGTTATTTATAGCTCGTTTCCCAGACATAGCCTGTAAGAGAAATTTAAAAAAATACTGCTTGTAATTGTAAGAGATGCTTTGTGGTTAGCATGTTTTGTTTTAGACTTTCCCTCTGTTAATTCAATATAAGGCTTGTCTGGTTTATTGGGAATGAAGGTAATGCATTTACAAATTAAGTTGTTCGTTCTACAAGGGTAAAATAACATCTACAATTAAACAAAAGGAAAATATTTAAAAAAATATTTTGAGATAATCAATAGATGCGATTATCGAGAGTCATCTAAAGTAGTATTATTTAAGAATGTCTCAACTTGCAAATTTTCTCTTATTTCTTTAATGAAACTGAATGAATTTGTAACTGGCTGTCAAAGAGTTTTTTAATAGGATTTAAGAATAAAGGCAAATCTTAGAGAATAAACCAAAAAGAAGGAAAACGGCTAACAATTTTTTTTTATGTACTGTTAAATTATTAAAGTAAGATTTTAAACTAACTATTTTTTTTTATTAGTAAGTGAAAAAATTTTTTCTTTAAAGCATTTTGATATCAATTTCGTTTTTCGTTTTTGTTCAATAATGCTGTCTGATTTTTCTTTTAAACAAAGTGGGTAATTTTTATGAGGTTTAAATGTTTTTAAAAGGGACCAAAGAAATTTTTTCTTATTTTTTTCATTTCAAGACATAGCCTGAAAGAAATTTTTACAAAATATTTTTGTAATTGAAAGATTTTTTGTGGTTAGCATGTTTTGTTTTAAACTTCCCATCTGTTAATCTAAAATAAACTCTGTCTGATTTATTAGGAGTCAAGTCAATGCATTTACAAGTTTCTTGCTCTTCAATTTTCATCCATCGACAAATTTCTTTTTGTTTATGATTGCAATTTTATTGTATCTTACAACTTTTTAAGTCAGCCTTTTATTATAACTTTTTTAAATTCTGCCTGTTTTTGGTTCGATGTAGCTTAATTTAACTGTGCTGTAGTTTAAAATGCTGTGTAATTTATTTAAGCGTCTGTTAAATCAAACGTGACAAATACTTGACTATTTTTAAACTGATTTCAGTTTATTTGAAATTCAATTGAGAAAAAAAAAAAAAAAATCCTATTTAATTTTCCATTTTTGATATGCACTTTTATTGTCTAAAGCAAAAAGACCACCATGGTGCTAAAGGCCCATGTCATTTTTATTGATGATTTTTGTCGGTGAACATAAATGTTAGAATATAACGAATTTCATAAACTTCTCATTTTTCAAAATTTCCTATTGTAAAATTAAAACTGTTATTATTATATA
>JAUZNK010022879.1:0-20344 GCA_035046665.1 Euphysa ruthae | reverse complement strand
TTCATCAAACCCTGGTGACTTATTTAGTTCTAAATCATTAATTATGTTTTTAACTGCATCCTCAGTGACCCTTGAGACCCAGTCCTCTTTAAGTCATAAGTAATGTCTTCGAATCATTGATTAACTTATGTGTTACTCGTAACTTAAAGTCACTCGCTCTGTTTTCTGATCATCAGTACGGTTTTCGTTTTGGTAGGTCCATCATCTGCGAACGTGTCTGTTAATCTCTTGATGCGGTGAATTTTGTTCTGATGACTTGAAAGAATTAGCACATTCACTTCAAAGCTTTCTCAAGGACTATAAGGTTTTCATATGCTTCTCATTCAGATCTCTAAATTTCACAAAAATTTTATTCATCAAGTTTCCTCCCACGTACTTTTCGCTTGTGGAACTCTCTGCCTTCTGATTGCTTTCCTTCGTATGACCTCCAATCTTTTGTGTCTAATTCATAGTCTAAATACGGGCTAAATCCGAATTTACTGGATAGAATCACAGGCTAGTGGAAGTAACAAAATCAGGGGGTTGTATTTAAGTTAAAAATCGAAATAAAGCTAAATAATTTAATGTTATATTTCATGTGTTGAAAATATACCACAAGATTTAACGTTTAAATCCTCTAATTGGCTTTAAAGTGATTATTTTTAAAAATATGACGGTGTTATGAAATAAAAGTTACTAAAATAACACTCTCTTGCAGTACCATTCATTCAGTCTTTCATTTAAAACTGTAATGGTAAAAAATAAAAAATAAAATGGACGGTGTTGGATACATATAATTTTGAAATAATAATTTTTGATCGAAAATCAACAATATCAAAAAAACGGTTTTTTACTTCTGCCGTTAACTAAAAGTTTATTTGTATATTCTAGTTATGGATTATCAAAAGATTTTCGATTGATGTACAATAGTTAAAATTTTATAGGCGATTAAATCGGTTACATAGTTTCTTTGTTTTGTTTTTTGCATTTTACATATTCCATTCTGTCATTTTTAGGCTTTAGTTTGGTTAATGATAGGTTAAATTTACACGTGTTAATTGTAAATTCTGATGTGAAACGATGCAGATATTTGGTTTGGTCCGAGTTGTAAAAAAATTAATGGACAACCATTATTACAATTATATGCACCATCCCCACCCCCATCCCTTAAAAATCAAGTTTTCCAGTTATATAGATAAATCATAATAGTTGAGAGCATCTCCTATCTTATTAATTAAAAAATAAAAATGAAAACAGATATGTTGAACACTCAAGCATTAAAGATACTTAGATACTGAAGTTAAGTGGCAGGAGTGACAGACAAAAACATGCAGAGCCCATCAAGGGATTTGGTCTTTATTTTGATACTATAGTGGTTCATTATTAGTATTGAACCTATTTTTAAAGATTTTTAAGTCTTAATGTGTGACAACCAGTATCTTTTTCAGTTTGTGTAGTAAGACCTGCTTTAATTTTACTTCTTGTTACTTCTTGTTTTAGATTTTGGCACTAACTATTCTGACTTTTGACAAAACTCATTGTTTTCTCAATAAAACTGAGGTAATTTGAACAGTCATTTTTGAAAAATGGTAAGTGAATCACGAATCAGAACCCCTTATTTCCTTCCCTGTATGTTGTAATATTTTAAAGATGTTGTTCATAATAAGATAATATTAATTTAATCAGAATTTTTTTTAATTGATTTCTATTGAATTCTAATATATTCGTTAGTTTTTTGCAAATTATTTTAGTGATATGTTCCAATCAATGATGCGCTGATATTTAAAGCTATCTGTCTGACATCTTTTAATAACCAGGTAAAAGACCGTTTAACTAATCAAAATTGTTAACGGGGAGATGGAGGGAATAAAGACTTTTGTCTATTTGTAAATAGACATTTATACAGGTTTCATACGATAATTTGTTGCTATTGCTAAACTTTCTAACAACATTTTTTCATCTTGGATTTTATTTCAAGTAAGTGTATTTTACTATTTGTAAAATTTCGATTCTAAAAAAGTTGATGAAAAAAATTGCTATTTGAAGCTTTCGTTACATTTATTTTTTGACTTTCGCTGTAGTTTAGTTATCATTGTTATTGTGTCTTTCAATTCATACAAAGGGACTTTTAAGTTATAGGATATATTAAAAAAAATATATATATAAAAAATATATTTAAATTAGAAAATAATATATTGCTTTTACAGCTTTTAAAAATATTTAGTATGGTAATTTATTGTTTTTTAAAAGTTAGAAAAGTTGATTCATTTCCTTTAAAAAAACACTTTACGAATGTTATTAAGTTTGAGCGGGTCAGTTTGGTCATTCGAATTGGTTTTAAAATTGGCCTGGAAACATCGCTGTAATTGTCACTATGTTTTTCACAAGTGTTTTAAATCTTGGTCTTAGGTATTAAAGTAAATTATTGTTATGCATCTAAATTTATTTTTGGTACACTTTTTAAAATTAGAAAAATTCTTGTACTGTTTCATCTTGTTCTTATTGAGTTGTTATTAATCTGCTAATAAATTGTTGCAAATTTTATTCAGTTTAAATTATTTTTTAAAAATTGTTTTAGAGGAGCAATAAAACATCAATCAAAAAATAACATTCATTCACTCTATTCTTGTAAATATAATAAAGATGACCCAGAAAAACTCACAAGGTTTCCAAAACACATTAAAGGATGAACAAGTTGATGATGATGAAATGTTAGATCCAGTTCGAGTTCGTGAGAAAGTCTTGCAGCATTTTTGCGATGAAATTGAGTCGTTAAAAGGAAGATTCCGTGAATCTTTGCAAGAATTATTTTTTATTCAAAGTGGAGGTAATATGGTTGACTATCCATCCTGGAAGTTACGACCAAATCCACATTTACTTTCTTTTCTTAATACACTAAGACTTGATGATAACATAAGCTTTTCCACACCTACTGCTACTAATACTATATCACCTTCTATAAAGATGCAAGCTGTTTTTTCTCCTTCAAATAGTACTACACAACAAACATGTACAAATATGAATAGTCCTTCTATAAAAGCTAGCTCTACCACTAAAACCGAAATGAATTCTAGTTTATATACTCCTTCTGGCATTAAAAATGAAAATATAGCTGATAAAACAACTGTTCACATTAACGATAATAAATTACATACAAATATAACAATGTCTCGAGGTAATCTAACACCACACATTCATTCAGAGGTTTTACGAGAAGACATAGTAGGGCAGGTTCGACGTGAATCCGATATTTTAGATAGGATATCTCATTTACGTAAAAATGGGCTCTGGTCTATCAGTAGACTACCAAAGGTTTATGAACAACCAAGAAAAAAAAGTCATTGGGATTTTCTTCAAGAAGAAATGCAATGGCTAGCAACAGATTTTGTACAAGAAAAAAAGTGGAAACGAAATATGGCTAAAAAGGTAAGAATTTTTTTTGCTTTTTACCATAAATTTTAAGGCAATGAATTTTATTCTTTTATTTTTTCTTTTGAGAAATTTTTTTATCCCAAGTCGTGAAATACCCTTCTTTCTTGCTTACTTGCCTGTATCTTGGATTAATATATTTGAGTAATGCAAGAGTTATCACAAATGAACCAGTTCAAATCTTTTTAAAAATTTTTGCTTTGTTTTATAGAGAAATTGGCAATTAATTGTCTCAAGAAATATTTTTCTTTAAGAGTAATGAGAAATCATTTATAAGTTTCAGGCTAGCTTAATTATTTAATAAAAAGTCATAATTCATTTCTGAATTTTGCCAAATATAAGTATAATATGATAAAATATATAATATAGTAAAATTAATTTTTATCATTATTATTGTAGTGTTATAAATCCCTTGGTTATATTCAATAATAAGATCTAATTGTGAATTAAATTACATCGTTGTTTAAAATTTTCAACTTCAATTAGAGATTTGCATTGAAAATGTGTTTGTTTCTCTGTAAAGCTTTTCCTGAGTAACTGTTAGTTTTTTCTAATTTTTTGGGTGAAGTACTTAGATCATAAATTTAAACAAGCGACAGTTTTAGATTTTTAAAAAAAACTTCGTTTTTTGGTACTGGGCCCAAATATGGAAAGGTTTTTTTCAAACCGTATGGTCACGCATTTATAGTTTAATTTATTTTTCAATTCAAAATCCGAAAGTCAAGTTGGCAAATAATTCAGATAAGAAGAAAAAAATTTAATCTCAGATTTTTTCTGTATCTGTTTGGCTGTTGTCACTCTCTGCTAATTAATCGTAAAATTTAGAAGTTTGATTTTCTTTCATTAATATTTATTTCCGGCAATAATTTATTTACAAAATAGTCAAAACATATACTTATTGCTTATTTTTGGATGTGTATCTTTTGTTAATCGCTTATTAAACATATTAGGGACCATGCTTAGGAATCATTTATTAGATTGCATGTTTGGTACAATCAGCAGCATTATTTTAAAATGTGTTAACTCTATTTCTTCTTTAGATATCCCGTGCTGTCATGAAATACCATCAGGAATGTGCTAGTCAAAATAAACGTGCTCAAAGAGAAAAAACTATCAGATTGAGAAGAATCGCATCTGGTATTTCAAAAGAAATTAAAGCGTTTTGGCATCAAATCGAAAAGGTAAAGATAATTAAAATAATGAGGCAGGGCTAACTAACAATTCTAAAGCCTGCTATAATTTCAAATCTTTATTAAAATTATTTATATAACTGGGGAAACTATTTATTAAAAAAAAAGAGAAAGAAATCATCAACACTCTAAATTAGCTAATGATTGGTTCTTTCTGGCTTTGGCTCACTCTGTCTTTGGTTCACTCTGGCTGCCTCAGGTTCAGTTGGAAATTTTTAGGTAGCTCTATGGCTTTTTCCTGTGCTTACTAAAACAGTTTAAAGCGGCGAAGAAATAATTTATTGTAGATGGCCTTGAATAAGAATTTTTCAATCCACTCAGTCTTTAAGATTTATGTAAATCTAAAGAAGACTTGAATTATTATGTATAAATTTATTTTTCATTGATAAACATATTTTTATTAGGTATTCACTGAGCAGGTTGATTTAAAACAAACAAATAATTGTTAAAGGTTAGTTTAACCTTTTCAGTGACAGTTTTTATCAGCAACAGGTTATTTTGCATTCTCATAAATTTTTTTCAAACATTAATTTGCAATACGTAAATCATACTTTCCAAATTTTATAGAAAAAACACTAGGAAATTTAAAATCAAAAGTGCTTATGATTATACCAACAGCATAGATCAATACAGTGACACATCACAATGGGCACATTGACACATTATTTCTGATGTTATTTTTGTAACACATACTACATCGCTTAGGTGGATAATTTTTGCATTTTCTGGTACGATACTAGATCATTTTATCCTTCTAGTGAGTTAAACAGAAACTAATTTTATGTTTTGATGTAGTAATTTTGTCATGCTTTTCCTAACTTTCAATACATCTTTTGGTAAACCTTTCAGTTCTTTTGTTATGAATTATTACATCAGTCGTCCTCACACTCAATAGGCCAAGTAATTTATGTGAAGTGTAATTATCTATGTATGGGCAATTTCCAATACCTAAGAGATTTTATACAATAATAAAAACTTATTTTCGAGTCATGATGCAACTGTTCATCAGCATTTTGGTCAAATAAATATCAATGGTAAATATATACTCAAACATTATTGAGTGGTCAGTATTGACAATGTGAGATACTCTATATCATCATACTCATGCCTTTTCATCCATCTGGTTGTTCTTTTTGTCTACTTCAAATTGCTGTATTTATCTTCTTGTTTAGCTTTTTTACAAGCCTTTTAACTTTTTTTTTTATTAGGTTATGCTGTTACAGGAAACAGGGCATCAATTTTTTAGTCTCAGAAGGCTGTGATGGGCTGTCATATATTCCTGAGCTAACCTGTTATACAGATTCAGGGGTAATTCCATATAATTCTAGGACAGTCTTGACACCCACCATCTCAGATTTTGACCAAATTTGGTCCAGCTGTTACATCCATCAAGGAAAAAAAAAGTGCTAAATTTTAGGTATGAACTATTTTTCGTTTCCAAGTTACGGCCAGTCAAAAATTGGCCCTAATTTCCCCTGTCGGCAGCCATCTTGTATTTTACTTTTGTGCTAATTGAGCAATATCTCAGCAACGGTTTTGCTAAGTTTCCTAAAAATGGGGATGTCATTTCTAATCTTAAATATGCGAATTTTAGGTTTCAATGTTAAAATGCCGAAATTGCTCATCTATTAACTGGGGCTGACATGTTATAAAACTCCTGGTGATGCTTCAGTCAGACAATCTTGGAATTTTTTGTACTTAAACTAGATATTTATAGGCTGCCATATGTATAAAATCTTGTTGGTTAGCAACACGAGCAAGCCTTCAAAGTCCTGTAACCGACCAAATACTGTTAACCAAAAGAATGTCTGAATTCTGTAGGGACTCCATTGATGGTATAAAGTTTGTGTGTGTCACAACTGGAGAAATTGAAGAAGTCAGAAATTCTTTGTTGACTCTTTTTTCGTTGGCAAAAACAATTCCAGATACTAGAAGTTTCCATCAGTTTGTACCAGCCTCTGTGTCAATTATCATGACAAAGCTTACATCAGAGAATGAAGTGTTTGATTTGGAGTTTGCTTTTACAAGTAACCAGCATATAGGAATTATTGAAACTGAAAATATCAAAGTTTTCCAATACTTATTATGCAAGTACGATGATTGCCACTGGATTGGTTTGGTCAGTGAAGTTGACAAAGAGGTAAAGGATTACAAAATGAAGCTCATGCATCCACCTTACCCAAGTCGATCATATAGATGGCCAATTCGTGTTGATATTTGTTGGGTACCACAAGCACATGTAGTAATTATTATAACAGCTCCCAGTTTGTCTACTGTTACTGGATGTCAGTACCACATTTTTTCAGAAGACATTCAGTCTATTAATGCTATAATCAACTGAACCTTATTTTTTATAATATACAAGCTAGATTTCATGTCAAATATAACTTAGTGAAGATTATATATATACTTTTTTTAAATTTTTTCCTTTGTTCGTTTTGCTAACTTTCCTTCTGTATGTAGCATTTTCGATACTGTGGAAGTTATTTTAATCTTCTGAAACATTTATATGGCAAAATATAAGGTGTGAACTAAGGCAGCAAAAGTTCTAACAAACTAAGAGAGGTTTGTGAGGCTTTTATAGACCATTATAAACTGTTGTGTTGACAATACTGAAAAACTAACAAGCTTCAAGTCTCCTTCTATTTTGGCTTTAGCTCTAATTTTGCGTTAGCCATATCTTTTGATGTTTTAAAGAGACCAGCAAGATTTTGTGCATATGGCAGCCTATATATCTAGTTTAAGCACAAACAACTCGATGATTGTTTGACTTAGGCATCACCAGGAATTTCACTACATGTCAGTGAATAGATGAGGAATATCAACATTTTAATGTCAAAACATAAAATTTGCATATTTAAGACAAAATTTTCTCCCCATTTTTGGGTTCCCCACCCTAAAAAATGGTCAGGTACCAATTTTTAGGAAACTTGGCAAAACGGTTGCAGAAATATTGCTCATTTAGCACAAAAGTAAAATCCAAGATGACTGCTGACAGGAGAAGTTAGGGCAATTTGTGCCAAATTTTGACTAGCCGTTACTTAGAAACAAAAAATAGTTGAGACCTAAAATTTGACACTTTTTGTTCTTGATGAATGTAACAGCTGGACCAAATTTGGTCAAAATCTGAGATGGTGGATGTCTTATAATTATATGGAATTACCCTCAGATGAAATATTAGTGCCATCTGCAACGGTATCATAATCACATTCATCTAAATCTGTTAGGTCATCATCACTTTTCAACACTTCTATAGGATGTTTGCAAGGTTTCAGAGGCTCATTTGTGAAAGCCATTTTGTTTTAAATGTTTATAAAACTTAGCTTTTACAAAAATTATGCTATAACCTCATCATTATAGTTTCTGAACTGTTTTTGCAATGGCAAGATATCTGGTAATAGCAGTTTATGGGGTTAAGCTCATGAATTAAACATAATGCATTTTAGTATTTCACATAATTATATTCCAGGTTGCTTGTTACAAGCAGCAAAGTCGACAGGAGGAACAACGAAAAAAAGCTTTAGATATGCATTTAAACTTTATTGTTGATCAAACAGAAAAATATTCTTCATGGCTAGTAGAAGGAATGAAGGATTCAACAGTTTCCTCTCCAATGTCATCAATGAAGAGTAAGTATTGTTTATTGGTTACTTATTCAATGTCATTTCAGTATGTAAAGTGGCATTAGCTTCATTACTGTGATTCGGGCTTTCTATGAAATGAGCCCCACGCTTTTTGAATGAAAGTTGGATGGAACGGTCTGAAAATTAAAAAACACAATAGTCTTTTTTTTATACTATGTACAAAAATGTGTTTATACATCTCTACTTCAATTTTGACTGGTGTCTTGTTTACTGGTGATAGTGTTATGTAAATAGTTTTTCTTATTCTTAGGTGACTATGAAGAAGACTTTGAACCTCAGTCAGATACAGCAGATGACGAAACAACCATAGCTGCAGAGGAGGAAGAAGAAGCTATTAGTGCCACCAAAGAGGTAATTTGATTAAAAATCAAACCTTTAGATAACATTTATTCTTTGAATGAGGTTCAATCTGTAGATTGTTTTACTGAAAATTGTTTTACCTAGTTGAACAATGTTCACACTCACGGGTAACTTAAATTTTACATGCACTATAATCAAAAGTTTAATATACAAGAAGCTTTTGTGTTGCAGTGTAAAAAAGATTAAAAAAAAATCTTTGCCAGAAACTTATTTAATTATGATGATAGGAGCAGTATGACTCCTGAAACGTCGCCAAATAAAATTTTATAACTCATGAAATGCGTTTTATCTCTTTAATTATTTAATTATGTTTAATTATGTTAATTATGTTATGTTAATTATGTTACTTGAGTATAGAATTGGAAATTTTTTTTCTTTGAAGAGCTAAAAAAAACATTGAAGTAGTATTTTTTATTTTGTTAATTACAAATTGGCACTTGCATTCTCAAAATGTTTTGTTCAGGAGTTTGACGAGTTAGAAGCTCTGCATAGAGATAATGAAATGCCAATTGAAGATCTACTTGACACAATCCCGGAAAGCATCCTTCAACAAATAAGCGATGAAGCAAACAATAGGCAAAATAAGCAAAGGTAGATTATTTAACCATGAAAGTTTGTAACAAGATCCATCTCTTTGAATTATTAAATCTCATTCTTTATAAGCAAATAGAGACTAGACTTGATTAGAAATAACTTTGATAATCCGAATTATTATGCATTGATTTGTTCTGTTAATAAAGAAAACTTTATGAAACTGTTAAGTAGGTGTTAGTATTTTCTCTCATTTATTTTGCTTACAAAATATAATTATAATTTCATAAATAAGAAATATTAAGATTTGATTTGACCAAATTTTTTCAAAATTCATTTTGCGTTTAGTGACAATTCTGTTAATAGTGACATAAATGAAGACAGCGAACCGGAATCTGAAAACTACATTGCAAGCAGTGAGGAGGAAGATGATGAAGAGACTTTAGATGCAGAGGAAGAAATTGCTGATAAAGATGATGAGGATGAATTGCTACAACTTCAAAAAGAAAGTAAGCAAAAATTTTCATTTATACAATTGTTGTTGTGACCTCATTGGAGGACTAAATTAAAGAAGTATTGTTTTTGTGATTTCTGTGAATTATGAAAAATATGTCCATGGAAATTTCTTAATTTTAGAAAGGTTTGAAAAGATGCAGAAAATGTGTGGAATTTGAGGATAAAAACTGAAAATTTATGAAAACGTGTCTACGTAATGTAGTCAAAAATTTGTCGACGTGAAAATTAATTTCAAAGTTAATCTGTAAGGCTTTTGAGTATATAACAAAAATATTTGTGTTTGTCAACTCAATCATTTATAATTATTAAAGAGATAAAACGCATGTCATGAGTTATAAAATATAAAACATCGCATTAATAAAATTTTATAACTCATGACATGCGTTTTATCTCTTTAATAATTAAAAAAATATGTTTGAAAGTTTTAGATACAAATCATCTCTAGATGACTTTTTGTCAAATATCATTATTTTGTACATTTTCAGAATCTTAGAAAGATAGAAAGTATTTTTAATTTACTTTAAGTCTTGCCTCCCCATTTCTTTATTAATAATATTTGAACAGTAGAGAATAATTCAATCAAGGAAATAAGATGTGACATCTTAGTTGTTAATTACTAAATCAAATCAAAATTGATTTCAGTCCTGTCCACAGAGAGTTTCAGTTTAACGTAACCATTTTTAACTTTTGTTTGCCAACAAACTTGCCATGCTTTCACAAACCTTTACGTGTTGATGATACTGAAAGTACAAGATTAATAATTGAAAATCTTAAGTAGAGTGGTAACATTTGAAATTGAGTCCAACAAAGCCAATATACTGCTAGTTGAGAAAACCCAGGTTTTCAAACAAATTGGTTATAAAAGATCTGTTAGGAAAGTGCTCGGTACATTACACCCTTTCTTTATAATAAATTTATTTGAAATGGTAGGAGTTTCTTAATTTTTTTTGAAAGTTTCTTAAAAATTTAATATTTTAATATTTTACGATTTATTTTTATATATTTATTATATATTTATATGTATATATATTAAAGATGATGAATGATGATGTCATTGACGCTCCTTGTTCTTTTTCGCTATAACAAAGGAAAATAATAAAGAAGTGATGCTCAAAAACTTTTACCCTATTGTACTTCGAAAAAATGCACATTAAAGTTCGCAAATCTTTGCTTAACTGCTGTTTTTGCCTGCCTAGAAAAATGAGAATTTTTTGTTTCTCAGTTAATAATTTTAAAGGAATAGCTTTCTAGCTTTTGCCAGTTTTATATAATATGGATTTTTTTTTAGACGAACTGCCAATATCAGAATTGTTAAAAATGTATGGAAACAATATTGAAGAAGAAGAAGAAATGCAGTGTTCAACAGATGAAAGTGAATTTAATGAAGATGATGAACCAGTTCAAGGTTAGTTAGATTTCAGGCTCATAATAAAGCAATTTTAAAATGCAATTTTAAAATGCTTGTTTATTAAAATTTTTTTTGCTACTTTAATTTTGATTAAATCGCTTTGTTGAACTAACGCAATAACTCTATAAGTTTGCTGCTCTCCTTTTGTTTTTGTTCATTATCAATATTTCCTCAATTTTTGAAA
Source organism: Euphysa ruthae (assembly GCA_035046665.1). NCBI lineage: Eukaryota > Metazoa > Cnidaria > Hydrozoa > Anthoathecata > Corymorphidae > Euphysa > Euphysa ruthae. The sequence continues at coordinate 9,103 of JAUZNK010022879.1, read as the reverse complement.
AACGTAAATGGTGTCATTTTCTTGTTTTTCTAATTTTCTTTAAAATAAAATTTTCAAATTTTTACATGAAATTTTTTGCGCCGTAGGCAAAATTCTAATGTTTAAGCTGTTGGCCGGCCATTTTTAAGCAAAAAAAGACGAAATCTCTCTTTACACTATTGATTATAACTTCTGTTCTATTAAAGTGTAGAATCTCAATGAAGGCTCATTTTTTAGCTTATACCTTTGTCTCCTCAAAAAAAAAAAAAAAAAAAAATCACCCCACCTATATTCACACACCATATATTAAAATCATTAAAAATAATTTTTGAAAGAATTGAATAAAAATAAATGTGTGAGCTGTAGCTATTGTTCCAGACATATCATATAATAATAAAATGCTAAAAGCTATAAATGCAAAAAAATCATCCAGTTAGGAACAAAAATCCATCTGCGTTGGATTGTCAGGCATCTCAATATCAATGCCTGGCAAAACTGTAAATAATGGGTGAAGATTGTCTCTTCGTGCAATATTCCCATTTACCCATTTTTTGATATCAAAACCAGGAGGGATGTCTTTAAATATTTTAGAAGTCGGAGCAGAAAAACTATCGTCTAAAGAAAAAAAACTTTTTTATTTTCCTCACTTTGTCTGAAAAGCCATAAAAATTTGACTATGCTCCCTCTCCATTACTATAAAATTTATTAAGGACATTTCGTTCCCAGTTCAGATCAACATCGCTGACATCTTTTAAGGTTATTTCACCTTCATTTCAATTTAATTCTCATGAAAATGAAGTTGAAAGCGATTGCGTTTTTTGTTGGCCATTTTTTTCCAATTTTTTGAAACTATTTGAGCAGCCAAACCGGTTCTAAATCTACAAAAGTGCCAACTACTTCAAAAATTTTACGGAGAGTTCAATAAAATCCAAAAAAGGCATTTTAAAATTTTCTAGAAAGAAATTTTGATAGATCTTATCAGTTTAAAAATTCTATAGACCACTTTTTATGATACTTGATCATTTATAACAATAATACTAAAGGGGTGCTGGCACAATTCTAATGGATCTGTCTAAAGCATACGATTATATCCCTAATGACTTATTTCTAGCTAAACTCGCAGCATATGTTTTCTCACACAAAAGTGAAATTTGTAAGAAGCTATTTCTGCTTAAGGAAACAAAGGGTAAAGCTGGATTCTACTTTCAGCGAATGGCTGAATACTATTACCAATGCCTCAAGATTCTATTTTAGGGTCGCTTCTATTTAATATTTTTCTAAATGATATGTTCTTTTTTGTACTGGATTGTGACATGTGTAACTTTATAAATGATAATACCTTATTTGCTAGTGACTTTTATCTTGACAGTGTCATGTTGCACCTTCACAGGGATTCGCTTTGGATGCAATAGTGCTTTAAATCTATTCAGTAATCCTGCAAAGTTTCAAATCGCGTTTTTAGGAACAAAAAGTCCTAGTAATTTTATTATATTTGATGAGAAAATTGGCGTTAAGAATGAAGTGACACTTCTTGGTTTTATTATAGATTATTATATAGATTATTAAACTTCCTCTGGCACGGATATCTACTTAGGGAACAATTTCTTCGTTATTTAAAGCATGCTTTATCTGAAACACTCTTCCAGTAAACATTGAAAACAGCAGCTCTTTAGGCCAGTTTAAAAAATGTATTCTCAGTTGGAACTGCACGTCATGAACTTGTAGTATATGTGGTTAGGTTTATATTTTATTGTTTCAAAAACACCAAAAATATTTGTTGGTATAGATTAGTGTCAATGAGTTTTTATTTATTTATTGATTCGACTACCAACGTTAAATAAATATATGAATGAATTAATGAATGAATTAGTCTATGAAATTTTTCAGTAAAAGTATTTTTAGAATGCAGAATTGTAAAACAGCACGGAAGACATAAGTTTTTTGTACCAATTGTGTTAAATGGTTTAGACAATTTCTTTTATCTATTTCTTCGTAAATGTTGATAGAATGTTATCGAATGTAGGAAAAGTTCCGAGTTCCAAGACTCAGTTTTAGTTCTATTGATTTTTTCTGATGATTTTAAAATATTGGCTTTTTTAAAAGTTGCGTTGGGCTAAGTGCCTAGACCCATAAAAAGGTCAAATTTGGTTCAAAAATGATATATTTAATTTTTTTTAGGAGATAATGCCCCGATTCCCTTTATATCCTTATTCTAATGCCCCAATTCTGCCAAAATTTTTGATGATTTTTGAAAATATTAAAGTTTTATCAGTCAAATGAATTTCTGATCCTGCTGGACTTTTTATAATGTTATGAAATATTATTGTTGGTATAATTATTTGAGAATGTTGGCATTTCAGAAATTTTGTGTGATAGAAATTCTTTGTTGAAAGTTTCTTTTAGTAAATATGCACTCATTCTGTGTTTAATTTTTAATTACCATAATGTCAGGAGATCGTCGGAAGTCGAACTTATTAAAAGATGACCACCCTGCAGGGCTCAAACCGGAGGCTTAGCTCATAAAAGTTTTATGACCTACCTCTGAGCCAAATCCCAGTTATTTATATTTAATTTATTTTTAGATTTTAAGACCCATTCATTGAAAAGGTCCTATAAATTCACTGCCATTCGTCCATCCATCTTTCAGTCTGCCCATGCTAAATCTGATTATCTGCTCATTAGTTTTTTCTAATCTTTTGCATGAAGTTAAGGATATGGTAAATGACGTGGCGAAGACAGATTTTTGGAAATTTTTATTTTTCATTTTTAGAAGAACTAACATTGAAAGCCCTTATGGAGAAGGATGAAGGTGATGCAAATGTAAGTAAATGTTATTTCATTCAATAAAATTGATAAAGTAATTTTCAAATGATTTTGCAAATGAATGAATGAGTGAATGTCTTCAGCATTTTATTTTTAAACAAAAAATTTTTCATCTTTACTTAAGACAGGAAATCTATTTGAATTAAAGTTTTTATGTAATTCGCAAATTCACTGTATATTTATGTTAAGCTAAATGAGTGAGGTTAAAGTTAATAATATATTAATTATTATAATAATTAAATAAATATAAATATTATATTAATTATATAAAGTATATTTCATTGTAATAAAGTTAACAAGCTATGTTATTAGCAAATTTGCTTTGATAGCTTGTTTTTCATAAAATTTTTGACGCATTTTCAATGAAACCTATTTATCTTTTGCAGCCTGACATGCTGATCACATTTTCACAACTTTAATAGTAAGAAATCAATGACATCTAATAGTTTTGCAATTTCTTTCTTAGGATAACGCAGCAAAAAGCAACGACGTCGAACCTGGGGATGGAGTTCCAAATAAAGAATTAAACGATGCAGCAGCCACAGCAGAGAGTTTACAACCAAAAGGTTTTACTCTTTCCACTGCTCAGGTAAAAATCTTTTAACATTAATATTAATTATGACAATATGCAGCCCTCGGGATTAGAAAAAAAATCCTTGGTGGCTAAAAATTGCTGCGTTATGCTATGGATATTGCAGCAAATTGTGTGGAAAAAAATGCTGAGCAAAATATATTGCTGTGTTGCAATTTTACTTTTTGTAAATTCCTTTCGACTTTTATACAATTTTTCTGCTTTTGGTGTTTTTTAGTTATCCAAGTTCTCATAACTTTATTCTTGTATAGTTAACTTATCTACGTAGCAACCCTCTTATTTTGGAGAAAATAAGTCAGCACTAAATTGTCGATTTCACGAGCAATAAATGAGCGTAAGTTTCAAACTTGAACATAAAAATCAATAACCAGAAATAAATACAGTAATCAAGCAAATTTACTGAAAGTAAATTAATGGGAGGAATCATTTGAACAACTCAATAATTTCACAGAAAAATAATTAATGGTGAATGTTTTTAAAATTCTTTTTTATCTAAGAAGCTTGATCACATAGTTTTTATGAAGAAGTGTGCAAAGTTTAAATCCCCTTATGTGAATATTCTCTGAGTCACAGGGTTAATTCTCACTTTTCTACATCAAGTAGATGGGAATAAATATTAATTACATCATTTAAAGCCACAATGAATTGATTTTTTGCATTCAAATAAATTTTTGCCTGCTCCTCCACATGCCCCTAGAAATTACGAGGTTTGTGCTAAGGTACACACCTACCTCCATAATAAATATGAGGTCACACGTCTGTAATATGTACTTTGAAATCTTCAAAAAGTAAATTTGCTAAAATAATTTAAATTTTTATTTGTTGATGATTATAAATAATTTTATTGAGATGTATATTTTGTCATTTACTGCACTGTTAGACTTAGGATAAAAGTGTTTATTTTACTTAAAGAATAACTTAAAGATTTACTTTGTATTTATATTTAAGTCATAACAATATAGCTTGCTGCAAAAGATCACCTCACTTAACCACTAGTATAAATAGGAAGGAGATGATTAGTTTGATAAAATAATCATATTTTAACCTATTAAATAATTATCATAACACCCTTTTTTTTTTTGAAATATAGATAAAGGCAGAAAATTATTTATTAGCTTCAGTCTAATTTTATAATTATGCATATTTAAAGTGTATCTAAGATTATGACAAGACAGTTAAAACCACAATAAAAAATCTGCATATATTAAGAACGCTATTTTAAAAAATTGATGTTCGATGTATTTTCCCAAAATAACTTATTCATAGAAATGAAATAATAATTCTAGATATCAAAATCTCATTAAATAAGTAAAAAATGCGTTAAAAAAATAAGTCGTGTGTACTTACAAGGATTGTGTGTGACTTAGGATAAAAGTGTTTATTTTACTTAAAGAATAACTTAAAGATTTACTTTGTATTTATATTTAAGTCATAACAATATAGCTTGCTGCAAAAGATCACCTCACTTAACCACTAGTATAAATAGGAAGGAGATGATTAGTTTGATAAAATAATCATATTTTAACCTATTAAATAATTATCATAACACCCTTTTTTTTTTTGAAATATAGATAAAGGCAGAAAATTATTTATTAGCTTCAGTCTAATTTTATAATTATGCATATTTAAAGTGTATCTAAGATTATGACAAGACAGTTAAAACCACAATAAAAAATCTGCATATATTAAGAACGCTATTTTAAAAAATTGATGTTCGATGTATTTTCCCAAAATAACTTATTCATAGAAATGAAATAATAATTCTAGATATCAAAATCTCATTAAATAAGTAAAAAATGCGTTAAAAAAATAAGTCGTGTGTACTTACAAGGATTGTGTGTGTATCAATTATTTATACAAAACTTAATTACCATTTATATATTAAAATGATCGTTAAAAAAATTTTGTTCATTTGAAAAAAAAATACGCAACTCTTCCAAGAACACAAAGGTTAACTTTATTTAAGCTACAAATGAGCAAAAAAAAAAGACTTTATTATTATGCATTGCAAAATAATTTTGTGATTTTTGAAAATTTAACACTTCTTAAATATATATGCATATTGTAAATATTTTTAAAAGCCATTAATGTTATAAATATAAATTAAATATCTTTGAATTGGAGTAACTGGGAGATAAATTCTGTTGAAATGATTTTTTCGAAGTGTAAATACAATCACAACTTGGTTATTGTGATTGGCGAAGCAGAATATGACAATATGAATAACATGTCAATTGAAAAGATATAAAAATAAGCCGCAGCTCATTCCGAGGGCTGTAAAAAAACGAGGGAAAAATATTATTTTTTTAAACTTATACAATATATAGTAAAACTTTAAATATATTTAATAATTTTAATATTTCGAATTCTATTGATAAGTGATGTTTTTATATTAAACATAACATAGCGTATCGTTTTCAAGAAATTTTTTGAGATTTTCATAAATTTCTCGCTGGATTAACTTAGAGAGAGTTATTATCATTTTTTGATTAATACTTTTTAGTTTAGTTTTTAGTTTGTTAATTTTCAAATAAGTATTTTCAATTAAGGTTGATGTTTTTTTTTAGGAGTTTTGTAATAGCAAGAAAATTGCAATTTATCTTACACCAGACTCGCCCTAGGGCACTAGGGCAATAAAAGTGCCTTTATTGAAAAAAATTTTTTTAACAAATATGTTCTTTAGATTCTAAACGTACCGATGCTGAAAAAATTTTAGATATTCTCCATATACACTGATCTACATCACCATTTTACACTGATAGATTTTGTGTATTGATAAGGTTTTGTCTTTAATTTTGTCAGAAGATGATCCTAATAACATTAATTTTAGGTGAAAACGAGTGTTCCATTTCTATTAAAACACACCTTGAGAGAGTATCAACACATTGGGCTTGACTGGCTTGTGACTATGTATGCAAAGCAGCTTAATGGTATTAATAATTATTTGACCCTTCTCTGTTTGTTTGTGTGTGTGTGTGTGTATTTGTGTGTGTGTGTTTGTCTCTTCCATTTAAAAAGCTTTTTCTTTAAATTAGGTAATAAGTTAGTTGTTTATTAAAAGAGTGATTTTAGATTTTTGAAAAATTTCTTTTTCGCGTCTGTTTTGAAAACCATTTATTACTTTAATTTCAGAAAATGTAAGTTAGTGGGCAGGTCCAAAATCAACTTTTTTTTGTTTTTTCTCTTTGATTATGCTGTAATTTTGCATGTTTGAAGACAGTACCCTCAGAATCAATGTGTTTTGATTTTTCTAAAATATTCTGCTAATAGCTTGGAGCTCCTTGGTCTAATGGTATGATTAGTTTATTTTGGCAGGAACTCAATTTTGAAATATTGAGCTATTAAAGAAAATTTATTAGACTTAATGATAGCCAGTGTTTAATGAGAATTCAGTGAGCGTTTATTTTTAAATCAACATTATTTTCTTTGCAGGAATTCTAGCCGATGAAATGGGCTTGGGAAAAACCATACAAACGATTGCTCTCCTTGCACATTTAGCCTGTGAGGAAGGATGCTGGGGACCTCATCTCATTGTAGTGCCAACAAGTGTCATGTTAAATTGGGAGTTGGAGTTAAAGAAGTGGTGTCCTGGTTTCAAGATATTGACTTATTATGGAACTCAGAAAGAACGAAAAATGAAACGCACTGTAAGTATAAAGTATATTATTAAAAGTGAATTAAACAATAATGTTATTTAATACTAATGACTTCACAATACAAAAAATTTTTCAATAAAAAAGTGTGCTATATAACTTTAAGTTACACATAGATACCCATTAGATTGGATGTTTTCATGATCTATTTGAAAAAACTTAGTTTAAGTGGCTGGCGAATTTAATTTGATTTTTTTTAAAAAAAAGTATAATTTTTAGACATGTGAATGTGAAATGACGAGATATGTGTGATTTTTGATTTGATATTTTTTTAAGTTAGTTTTATTAAATTGAATATCATCTCAAATTTAGCATCCATGAAATAATTTGAAACAAATAATTTTTTTTTGCGGATTATGTGATCAGTTTTTTTATCTCTAAAGTTATGTTATCTGGTCGGATTATTGCTGTAATGTTATTTTTGTTTAGGGATGGTGCAAGCCAAATGCTTTCCACGTTTGCATCACATCGTATAAACTTGTCATACAAGATCATCAGGCATTTAAAAGAAGGAAATGGAAATATCTAATTCTGGATGAGGTGTGTTTTTGGAGTAAATAGTATATTTAATGCTTATTTCAGTAGTATCAAACGGAAGTTTTGAATTAATTTATCGGAATACATATTTTCACAAAAATCATGTCAATATTAAATATCGTGCTTCAAAATATATAAATATATAAATAAATAAATGTATAAATAACATAGTTAAAGAGTAGCTTTATCAAAGGAAAATGATTTCTACATGATAATCTTTTCTAAGAAATTATCTCACTTATTTAACAAGATTCCCTAACACTACCCAGGATAACATAATTGTCACAGTAATTCTGGATTTTAAAATTTTTATTGTTTTAATTTTTGAATCATAAAAGTTTTATTGCGTGCTTGAATTTATAAGTGCTTTAGAGAACATAAAATTTTCCAATTTTGTGAAAAAAGTTGCTTTTAAAGTGCAGAGGCATAACTGAGCTTTGTTGTTTGTACTTATTTGACTATCAATAGTTCTGTTAATTGTTTTTTTGTCTCCTAATGTGTCCTAATATGAAAACTTGTGCAGCAATAGCAACTGATTTCGTTGCCAGGATAAAAAATATGTTAATTTTTTGACTGAAAACTACAGCTGTTTGATTCCTTTTCACTTTAAATTTGTTTTTACTTTAATTTAATTTTTTTTTAAAATTAGGCTCAAAATATCAAGAATTTCAAATCTCAGAGGTGGCGCACTCTTTTGAACTTCAATAGTCAACGCAGGCTGCTTCTCACTGGTACACCACTTCAAAATAGTTTGATGGAGCTTTGGTCACTCATGCATTTCTTAATGCCAAACATATTTGCATCGCATCAAGATTTCAAAGAATGGTTTTCTAATCCGCTTACTGGAATGGTTGAAGGAAATCGGGATTATAATGAAGGAATTGTCAAGCGGCTTCATACGGTAAGTCAAAACCTTTATGAAATAAAGCTACCAAATCTCTTTTCAATTTTTACTTTAGTTTTTGACCTTCATTTTTTTCATGGCGTAAAGTTTTTATTAAAATTTATTTTACATTATGAATAAATACTGTTAGGGCTGAAAATGTAGACCACAAAATGACACCTTTGTAAGCGTGCTTGTTAAAGTTTTCTAAATAACTTTACGGAGGAGAAAAATCGCTCTAGCACACATGAAAAATTTAGACTTTTAATTTCAAAACTGTATTGAGAGAATCTCTTACATTTAACTAATTTAGATGGCAAAGTTTTTGAAATTGTTTTCATATTAGATTTTACTACTGCATCAACATATTAAATTTTCACTCAAAAGTTTTTTTTTCTTTTGTATATTAAATTTTTTTTTGGACATTAAGATTTTTTTTGGATACTGGAATTTTTTTCCAGGTTCAATTGAGCCCTATGAATTCGGGATTTAGGGATGAATTCACTTGAATTCGATGTCAAGCCTTTTCAAAAACAATAAGTGAAAGACTAAATCATTTGATTTCCAAAAAGGTCTCATTTGTCTCAATAGCTGCTACGGTTCAATAGTTATGGCTGTTTGAAATCGCAAATTTCA
>JAUZNK010022878.1:0-36997 GCA_035046665.1 Euphysa ruthae | reverse complement strand
ATTTCTCTCCTTAATAAAATTACGGAAAGACGGTCAAAATTTAGACTGAAAATTTGTAATTTTTTCATTTTGGTTTTGACTACCTCCGTGCAATTAAACCAAAACCTGAAAATAACAACCTAAATCCCAACCCTCTCCTGAAACAGTAAAAAAAAAAAAATTAAAACGATATCGCTTTCAACAAAGTTGCTTGAGCATTTTCTATGAAGGTAGTATTTTTGTGAAATCGCTAAAAATGGTATTTTGCAATAAACAGCTTCAAATATTTATTAGTAACATTTAATATCATTGGAAAGCTATATTCTTCGTCTTGCTTTTACATTTCATAGATTTTGAATTAAATCAAACACGTGGATTGATGTTGAATGGGTCGCAAATAGGTTGGAACACTCTTTAAATTGTGGAATCGAAGCAAAAAATTTTTAACATTATAAGCATTAACTTCAAATTTTCTCCATGAGTTACTAAGATCAGTTAGGCATCCTATTTGAGGGGGTGGGATATGTATTAAACTTGATTTTGTATAAACTTGAGAAATTTTTGTTTTGTTGATATGGCTAAAACCCTTAGGGAGCAAAAACTCTACCCTGTTCCATATCGCTGCCATATTTGGGCAGAACCTTTCCACTGTACAAAGTCTCTTAAACTTACCTTTCATAGCATACCTTCAAGTTGTAAAAAGTCAGCGATATATGCCTACTTTCTGATGGGGAAAATTTTTGTGATCTTTGGCGTTGTGTCAGAAAAAGTCTACTTGAGTTTTTTCTTTTTGGTAAGACTACAAATTTTGTAACAATTATTTGTTTTAGATTTTTCAAAACATTTTGAATAAAAATCTGTATGAGGCATATTTGTTTTTAAGAAATGTAATATTGTGAACCTGGAAAATTCAAAATTCATTCACCTCTCCTACTTTTAACTAAATAGAAAAAATTAAGTTCTGTTAAAGATATGATTTCAAGTCAGCAGTATAATTGGTTTTTTGTCAGCATTATAAAAATTGGTTTAGATTACTCTTTTACTTTTTTAAAGATAGCATTATAAAAATAGAAGACTGCTTTATTGAATATGGCAATTAACACTAGCCTTACCTCCTATGAAAAAATACTATACCAGTAGTTAAATATTTGCTGTTGATTAAATCTGTCTCGCAATAGAAACTTTTTTATTTTCCGACAAATAATTTTCCGACAATTGGAGAGAAAAATCAAAACTTCAATGATATTATACTGTGTGATAAAAGTGTAAAACACAAGTTTGTGATTGATGTTAAGCCGGTGTTTGATCTTGAAAATTTTCAGTGAACAAAACAATGTTTTTACTTTGCGCATTTTGTTGCTTTTCTAAATAGATAATCTACATGGAAACTTTACGGTATTTAATTATGTTTATGAGTTTATACAAAATTTAAAAAAATAAAGGGAAGGGTTTGAGATCAAATCTGTTCATGATGAGAGGAAACCGTTATAAAGAAATTTACTAACATTGAGTTTGATTAAAATTTTTTTTTTTTTTGTTTTTATGCGATATGTTATTTTTAAATTATTAGTAACTATTAGTAATTAGTAACTACTATTTTTAAAAAAATTTTTATTTATTAAACTCAGTTTGATCGAGTGTATTGATAAATATTAGAATAATGTCTTAAATTATTAACTTTAAAGTGGCCACGGTTGCTAAACACCTTAGACTCCAGTGTTTGGGGTTCATTGGTTTAATCGTCCCTTTATGTTCAACAATCATCTTTGTTATGGTATTTCCTGTCATAAATTTGTAGACTACACTCTAATAAAATTGATGACATACAAATGACACCCGTTATTAAAATTTGCTTGTGAAAAAAAGAATTTCCAGGTAAAATATATGTCTGATAGATTTTGCTTAATATCCCATAAAATTTCATTTATATCTGACGTTATGTCCCAGGAACTTCGAATATTTATTTGCAGACCTGAATATGCATATGCAAAAGTTGGAAAAAATCCCCTTTTACTGGTACTTATAAAATTTTCAATTTTAGTAAAAAACTGTGGGTGATATTAAATCATCAGGGATAAAATTTAGCATAGCATGCTACTTTTCTTGAAATGCAACTGTTTCTTTTTTATAAATCAGTTGCTTTCTGCAAGGCTAAATAAAAGTTCAGTTGAGAAAGATATGATGTAAAGAACAGTCCATGGAAATACTTATAGAACAAACAACGAGGGTTCATTTCTGCATTGAGAAAGTGATTGAAGATTTGAGCCAAGAGCGGGACAAACAAGGTTGAATATACGTTTATGAATTTGGTCAAGAAGATGTAGACAACAAAGGCTCTGGCCCAAAAAGGGCAGAAATATCCACTACATGGTCGAATGGTAGATATAAAGTATACTCTTGAGTGGAAGAGAGTGCTGCACCTGGAATTGAGATCTAACCTTCATTGCAGCAGAATTTGCATTGGATTCATTGTAAGAATTACATGAAAATTTATTTGAGAAAGCTAGGCCTAACAATCGAATCTGTGTAAATTCAGTGAGTTAATTCATCAACACAGATGAAAGGAAAAGTGCACTAAAGTGGTTTATTAGAAAGAAGCTTCGTTTTTGAAGCATTGAATGATACCAACCCTTTCTTACCCCATTTAACAACAGTGCGAAGATCATCTTCCAAAGCAGCTGCCATTACAACCTTATCAAAGAATTTTTTATCTTCCCTAAAGATGAGCACAAAGCAATATCATCCGCAATATAGCTAGCTTACCAAGCTTACTATCATGCAAACCATTAATGAAAGTTAGAAAAAGAGTAGGTCCCAGAAATGAACCTTCAGAGACATAATTTACAGAGTAACAGTTCAACCCATTGAGGACCACCTTGATTTCTCTGCTTTACAAAAAATACTTTCAGATTCAGACTTCTTAAACAACATGTTTAGAAGGGGAGAGTTCTGGAAAGCAATTTTGTAATACAACTACAGGAATTTTAAGGCAAGTAGCTTTAGAAAGATGAAGAGTAACGATACAATTTTAACCATTTTGGCTGTTATGTTGAAATGAATAAATGAATAAATTAGTATCAGTCCTAGGTGGAAAGTCAGGCATTATGTGTCTAGAATCATGGAGAGTCGAGTTGCTGCTGAACAGTTGAGCAAAAAGTTCTGCATTATATCTAACAGAGGTAACAACCTCAAGTCCATTAAAGAGTTGGGGAATCAAAGACTTACAGTTATTTGAAATACTCCTTAGGATGTACCAGTTGTGAGGTCTGATAGATTGAGTTACCCGATGTTCATGGACCTGGTTTTGGTAAGAACATTTAGATTCCTCAATGGCTCTTTTACAGTCATTGCGGGTTCCTGTGAAAAGAACGCTGCTATCAACACAACTAGTGCACTGAATAAGAATTAGATTATATGGTATAGCTCTAACTGGACTGAGGAGGTTTATATTAGCACAAAATTGTTTCAATATCGTATGTCCAATAAAAATTCTTGTATTTTGCAAACCTAAATTATTATCAAATTATTTGATTTGACTGAGGAAATACTAACAGAAAAATATCATTAGCAGCAGTTGATCCAATTACATGCTGCACTTGTGAAGATATCACTGAGAGCTGTAGAATCAGATGGCTCAGATAAAATAAAACGATCATTATTCTTTTTAAGGAATATCTAAATTTGAAGCTTTTTTTAACGCGTTTGTTCAAATTTAAGTTTTTACTTTTTTTTCTTTGAAAATTAATATTTTTCCTTTGTTTAATAATGAATTATTGGTGCTTAAAAGCAACTACTAAGTAGCCTTGATAATTGAAAAAGCAAGGTTTAACTCAAAAATGGGGCTGCTTTCAAAAGAAATGTTCCAGCATGTTTCAGCTATGTAGGTGAATGCGAACTTTAGAAAAATTTATCCACTGAACTAGAAAAAGAATATAATTCACATTTTTGGATCTAGATGTGAAAAAGTTAATATCACAAAACACATCAAAAAATTTTTGTGATAAGCATAGTAGTCTATTTCAATGATGATGCAACGAAACCAATGGGTCAAATAACAAAAATTTACTTACAATGATATTTTAGCGAGATATCCAGAATATTTGCCATGTTTCTATCTATCTTTGATGAGGTCATTCGTTTTATAATTTTATATAATTTATTTTAAATGTTAAGTAATTGTTGGATAAGTGCATGATTTTTATATGAAGATAGGTATTGAATAAATTCTTGAATAAATACATAGCTATTGAAAATGATATTTGAACAAGAACGTATTTGATAACATAAGCATTTATTGTATTGCATAATTTTTTTGATTATTAGATATTACGTCAAATTGACAGGCATAAATTTCATGATAATAATTCTGTTCCATTCTACTATTCTGTTTCGGTTGTTTTAAAATAAATGACGGCCCACAAGTGAATTTACTACTTATCACTTGTAACTACTTTTATTTATATATTCAGTCGACAAAATTGGCTAATTTAAATAAACTTAATTTTTTTACTGTCATTTTTTTCTTCTGCTTCTGAAAATCATAATTCAATTAAACTTTTATTAAGGTATGGCTAGCTTGTAGTGTCTATTTACGGAATTTTTATTACAGATAATTAATTTCCTGTATTATAAATGTTTCCTGTATAATTTCCTGTAATGGTTCAATAACACTAACTGATCAACACGAAAACTTTATGAATTATTTATATTAATTGTTTATTATTTATATTAATTGTTTATTATTGAAAACTAAAAATCCAGAAAGGCTTTATCAAGTTTCATGTCAGTTTCCATGTTTTCCATTTCAAGAATGATTTTTTGCGTTACAATTTCCCAGTACTACTTGTACTTGCACACTCATTGGGCTTATGGAAAGTGGCCATAACCTTTTAAAATCTGATTTTCCGTAAATATAATTTACAAGTTTGTCTTCATTAGAAAAAGTTTTTTGAAATTATATATATGGTTTAATAATTCATGTCCAAAACCAGAACAATAAAATATTGTCAAACAAATGAAAAGTCTTTGTAAAGCAGCTAATTTTGTCAACCGATTAAATAAAGGTAGTCAAGTAGCTAACAGAAACTAAAAATTACTCTAAATTTTTTAAGAACATAAAGTGAATTGTTTATTTTACATTTTAACTGCTAACATTGAATTTAAAAAAAACATTGGATTTGAACTATGTTTTCCCCAAAAAGATGTTTTTTCTGTTTTTTGATGATAACAAAAAGATTGAAACTTTCAATGTGTCAGTAAAATATCAGCAAGCACCAATCACCTGTATGAAGTGCTTAAATCTTTATATTTTAATTCTGCCTAAAATTGCCTAAAATTTTCAAACATTTGAGTGAGCTGCAAAAATTTTTGACCATAAAGTTTTTCACTAATAACATATTTTTATTCAGATTTGCTTAGTTATAATTAGTTATAAATGGACTTGATTCTTACTGAAGATTATTTAACTTTTTCGGTATTCTGCTATTATTTTTATTCCAGAGAAAGATTTCTTGAGCTACGTGAAATTCAACTAAGTGAAAGACCTGTCACTGGTCGTAATTCAAGAGAAAATCTTGAAAATTTTTTCCAAAGAGCGCTGCATGGTCCATCTGAAGAAGAAAGAAGAATTGAAGAAGAGAGTAATCGACCTGACAATGTTTCAGGGGATGTCCAAACACTACTTCAACAAAGTTTAGTTCAAACAACATTACAAAATGGATTTCGTACTCACCTGGAACAGACATTATCAAACCGAGCAGGCCATATGCAGCAACCAAGGCAGGCTATTACAAATCAGAGACTTGCTGATAATTCAGTCTCACAAAGAGAGAGAAGAATAGTTGGTAATCCTGCTTTTCGGTCTCGGTTGGAGAGTTTGTATTCTGGTCGGGGAGTTTCAACACAGTCTCTCTCAACTAGTTCTCATGCTGTAGCTCCCCGTGTTTCAACCTCAACAATGTTGCAAACAAGAAACGATCAAGTTAACAGAAATGATCTACGACCTTCTGTACAAGTACAAACTCTATTACCTTCTGTACCATTGGGTCATGTACGTCAAGAACAAAATGATACACAAAGTAACGAGCAGCATCGCACATCTACATTACAGATTTCAATTGAAGCTGGACTGCAACTACTTACAGAGACTATTACAGAAGATTTAACACGGCTGCAAAGCTTGCAAGTTGTTAGTAACATGTTGAGTGGGGGCTTCAGAGAAAACCTAGAAAATATGATTCAGGTAAATTGAATTTATAAAAAATTCATTTGTCACATGAACATAATTCTACAATTCAATTTTAACAGTTGAATTAATCATATTTTTGATTAAAAAGTATTGCAAGAAATATGTTCTAATTAAAGTTCATTATAAAGTCATTTTAATAACATACTAGGTATTAGATCATAAAAAGCCATTGGTTTGAGTAATAGTCGCTCTTAGTTGCTAACAATTTACAATATATAAAATTTGGGTGTTATTAATTATTTGCAGTCATTTATCTTTGTTGAATAACAATGGATGAATTTTAACCTAATTAAAAAGTTATTTTATGGTCACTGCCTTTTGTAACCAGTATTTTCATAGAATTCACTTGTTTTTAGCTCTGTTTCATGTTTTACATTAAATAATTGAATTAATACAATGTATTTTGAAGTTTAACCACACAATTTGACCATAATAATTGTTTTTATTTTTCAGTATGTCTAAAAAAGCTAAACAAACATTTAATGATGCTTGGCTTACGTCTGCAGAGTTTTCTCTTTGGGTAGCTAGATCAACAATCAAGACAAGGTGAGATGTAAACTCTGTAAAAGTAGTTTTACATGTGACATGGGTGTAAAGTTTTGAAAAGTCAAAGTCGAAGTAAGTGTCGCCAGAAGCTTATAATGGAGAAGGAACAAATCTCTAACTTTTTCAAAAGGAAAACAGATCAGATTGTTCTACCTGAACCAAAATGTTTTTCTGTTGGTTATGCAAACAACAATTTCTTCAAAATTTCAAGATGGTAGAAAACTGACTGCCAAAATACTATGGTGTATGAAGCATGTTATCTCTAGTTACAGTGATAATTCTTTTTCCAGGCAGCAAGGTTGCAAATCAGAACTTGGGAATATGAAACTTAAGTAAATTGGGCCTCAGAAAGGTATTGAAACATGAAACTGCTGCCTCCGAGTGGTACTCAATGAGCTTTTATGAAAATTTTTAAAGTTGTGCAGGAATATAAGATGGTTATACTCATAAGATTTTGGGATAATCTGTCAAACACAGTACAAGTTCGATTTCGGAACAGCTTGTTCTTTGGGTATGGCACTGTCATAGACTTGATAAAAAACTTTAAGGAAATGCTTACAGGTTTTGACCCCTATAAGAACGTGCAAATTTCTATGGACGGACTTAATTCAATCTGGGTTGGAGGCAGGGGCTGATCCAGGGATAATCCTGTGATGCCCAGGATTCACCCTCATTTCGTTTCAAAAATTCTGTGTGCCTCTGAATCAAAAATTTACACAACATAAACTACATAACTACAATATTTAAAGACCTTGGAAAAGTAGCGGTTCTCCTTGTTCATATATTATTTTTAGCATAAAACCCAAGATATTTTTTAAACGGAACACCGAATGGAATCTAATTACCGTAATCGGAATATGACGACAAATTATGCCCATGCATATTTTTTCCCCATCTAACATGACCGAGATAATATTGATAGAAGAGATCGTTACTGATAATTTGAATTATTATTTACCGTTAACCATATTATTGGGACAAATGATGACTCGTTGTATTAGGCATATTTTTTCCCCATCTAATGTGACCGAGTAGTTAAGTTGATATAACAGATCGTTATTGATAATTTTAGTTATTATTTTATTGATAACCGTATTATTGGAACAAAATACGCCTAATTGTTCTCCAAAATAATCTAATTTCATTGGATAATATTGTCTATAAAAAGGATGAGTAATCACTTGTGTGGTCTTTTGGATAAAGTTTTATGTCGTCAACATCTGTAATCATTTATCAGAATTCTTAATATCAAATGCTATAAAAGCGAAACATTTGCCAAATGTAGTTACTTTTAAAAACAGGTTACTTAACAAGCTTAAGGATGCAAATGAAAAGTTTCCAGTGGTTGAAAAAGAGCTTCTTTCCTTGAGAAATAGCGAAATGGAAGTTTTTATCCCTCAGAGAAAAAGAAACGAAAATTTAATCGCTTTGAGGTAAGGTATTTAGCTTTGTTTACTTACCAGAAATTTATTTTTGTGAATTTTTGTGTTTTATTGTAATATTGCTGTCATGTTGTATAAAGCTACAATTTTAGACAAAAGTTTTGGCACAGTGAGTCCCTAAATTGAAGAAATTACCCTTTTCTCCCAAAACAATGTTGTATAAACATTACCAGTCACTCGAAAAGGTGTCCAGATCACAACACAACATTGTTTTAGGTGGAAGGGGTTTTGGGCTTGAGCCATAATTTTCACTCTTGCCAAACAGTTTTGTCCAAGATTATAGCAAGTAGCATTATAAAAATAGACACATGACGTTAAATAGTCCTCCTGATCCAACCTACTTTACGGAAACAGTATAAATAATAAAAAAATTATTTGCAAGTGAACAATATATCACTGGATGTAAGGTAACAATATAACCGTCTAAAAAGCTAAACTTCTTGAAATATAGGAGCAGGAGGGCTATTTAAAAAATCAAAATGACTCAGTCTTAAATATTTTATGATGTAATACTTACTCTTTGACTATAACTCGATGCAAAGATATGTGATCACCCAACCATTTTGTTTCTTTATGTAGATCATCCTTACTATCTGATTTGAAAGTTGGTATTAGTTTTAAAAGAGATCTTGTTTTTCCTTCTACATCTGTTTTATCATATGTTCAATCAATTATTAAATTCAAAAAAGTTTCATCTTTTCGTCAGTTTCCTGTGTTTTTAGTTTAAGCTCCCTGATGAATTCTAAAGTACAATCTAAAATTAATTTTAAACTTGGTAGTAATATCGATGATAACAACCTTGACACTACTCATGTAGCTAGTACAGATGACCTTTGTCCTAATCTAGATGGTTGTTCTTCTATTTTAAATCTGGATAATTCTGCATTTAATTTTTCTTTTAATTTCGATTCTTATTGTGATGTTTCTACTTATCGTGAAAAAGGTTGTAATTTAATTGCTGGAAAAGATGACATTATTTTATTAAATATGTTAAAGTGTGGTTTCCTAATTCATCTTTTGATTTTCTTGTTTCTGGTCATACAAAGAAAAGGTCGTTTTTAAGTAAATGGCTTAACCAACATTCCTGATCAAGTTTTTCTTGCGTTAAAGATGGAGCATATTGTTTTCCATGTAATCTATTTGGCATGAATATACCAAATAACAATACTATTTTAAATCTGCTGCGCAAACCTCTTAAGGGTTAGGATAATGCAACTAAAATGTTTAAAGAACACGAGCAAAGTTCGGACGTACATAAAAATCTATGCAATGTCTGAATATGTTATTTGCCCAATGTAACTCTAATGCTACACTTATTAAGTTGATTTAGATAACAGTAGAAAACAACTTGTTACTGAAAATCAAAAGAAATTAATCTCTATAGTTAAAAGTGATTTTTTTTGTAATGATATTTTTTTTCAAGGCCGTTGCGATGACAGTCAATATCATCTTGATATTGAAGAAACATCTACCGAAAAAGTTAGTGTAGGCAACTTTATAGAATTTTTAAATTTTTGTGTAGATGCCGGTGATCAGGTTCTTGAGAAACATTTGTTGTCTGCTCCTAAAAATGTCACATACACTTCAAAAACTTCTCAAAACCAGTTGATTGAATCGTGTGGAAAAGCTATAGAGGTGGTTTTAATTCAAAAGATTAAAAAGTTAATTATTTTTCTATATTGTGTGATGAGGCAGCAGATTGTTCAAATTTTGAACAAATTTCTCTTGTTTTAAGATATGTAGATGGGGACAATGAGGTGTGTGAGGATTTTTAAAGACTTTTTGAGTGTAAGACTGGCACCATTGGTTTAAGTCTTGCACAAAATATTCTTTATTCCGTAGTATAGCTGATGTAAAATGTGGTTTTATTAGATTTTTGGAAGCATCAAAATGAATAAAGAAGTAAGCTTTTAAACCCTTTTACAGGGAATCTAAGGAAAGTAAATTTCAAAATTTTCTTTGCACAACCCAATCATGGTGGGCTGTGCTGGAAGGGAAAGCGGGGATAGGAGGGCTTAGATGTAGGCATCACCCTCAAAAAAACCTCCATCCACCCCTGGGAGCTTTCTATTAGAACTTTCTCTAATATACCTGATTAGAGGACATTTTTTTTTCATATCTTTTGGAGTGATTTTGCTAAATAAGCCCTATAGGCCAATTGAATGAGTGACCAAATCAACAATGTTTCTACATCTATGTGACAAAGATAAATTTCACATGAGGAATTACTATTGAAAAAACCCTGTTTAGTTTCCCGGTGATCCCTAAAGAAATCTTTTCCAACAATTTGAAAAATTGAAAAAAATTTCCGTTGGAGGTGTGCAATGACTTGAATATGGGTATATCTTTTTTAAAAGCAGCTAAATTTTATGTTTTTGTTACTCTTAACGATTTGAAAATCCCTAAAGTTTCAGATTTTTCAGGGTATCAATCAAAAGGATTTAATGTGGAAGAACACTTTTTCGAATCTATAAAATCATTCCTTTTTTACCTTCCTTCTAATCTGAATCTTTATGAATTTTTTCAAAAAAGTATTTTTACATGTTTGTATTACCTTTTAAATAAAGTAAAAATGGCATTCATTACAGCTTTTGTCAATTGTTTCTTTTTAGATGGATTGAGGACCAGGCAGTAGCTGATCAGTTCAAGGAAATATTTTGCCTCATATTATAAAAGTGGTGAGCCATTGGGAATCAATTCCAAGATCATGTAGGCTAAATAGCAAGAGTTATGATGCGGTTTTTAAATTTAAATGATGATTTAGTTGTTGTTCAATTATCATTTTTTAGTTTCCGAACTTGGCTACCCAAACCTTACCTAACGAAATACCAAACTGATCAGCCAATGATTCCTTTTCTGATGAAAGATTTAGAGTCCATGTATAAGAGTTTGATGCTGTTAATTCTGTAAGCAGAATCCATTGAAGATCATTCCTGTAATGCTTTACTTCCTGTAGATTTACTGGACAAAAGTAATTGATTTAAGCATAAGGACCAACCTTCTGTTTTCTCTAGAAATCCAATCTATAATCTCATTGATTTTAGTCTTAAGCCATGTGCAAGCCATTATGGAACATGGATTCAACATAAATAAGTCAGTGAACATAGTCAAGATTCAATCGTTACGAGGAAGTTTATTATCGATCACATGCAGAAGAAAAACCTTACACCCTCAAAGATTGAACTATCACCTTCCCTAATTAAAGACATAGCTTGTACCTAGATGACCAAAAAAGATTCAAAGTAAAAGATGGCAATGATATGCAAAGAGATATTTTGAATATGGAATTACAAGAAGTCAAAGAAAGATCTGTTGTTAAACTACTGTCAATGACTTTATAAAGAGTTGTAGAACTTATAAAGAAAGCAGAGTATGAAAAAGATGGCATGTTGAATTTCTTTATTAAACAAATGGCATAAAAAGAGAGCATGAGGAAAAACGAAATGAAATAATAACCTCACTGGAAGAATCCATTTCTTCACTGAATGAAAAGAAAACATTTGAACTAGTTATCACTTAGTGATATTTTTCATTGAATTATTTTTTCACTGTTTTGTTGCTATCAGATTATATTTGGAAATATATGCTCTATACATTTCTAATCTTTTTAACGTAGTAATTGTAAGAAGATATTGAAGCTTTCTTCATTTGTTACTTTGAGTATAGTTTATTCAAAAGAACACGAATTTAACTTTTTCCAGAAGGCAATCTCCAATCAGTAACACCTCCACTCAGTATCAGCTCCACCCAGATGGTCATCATTCATAATCGAAATATTATTTCCAGAAAAATTTGATTTCTGGAAGCTAGAATTTCTAAGGGATTGGCACCACCACAAAAAGAGTACTTGTCTTTACATTTTGTTGAAAAATCTCATTATGATTTCATCCAGCTGATTTTCGTTTCCAAAAATTTTCATGCAAATAAAAATGAGAAGGACACTTGAAACAATGACTGACAAACATTTTGTAAATCTAAATTATAAAGAATCTGAAAAATTATCAGGATTGCTACAATAAGCTTAATATTATTTACACCTAAATTTTACAATTATATACATGGGTAAATCTGTGTAATTCTTATCTTAGAGTGAAATTAAAATAAGTTTAAACTTATTTACCCATGTACACAATTTTATTAAAGTCTCATTCAATTTTAACTGTAGTTGTCGCCCTGCTGGGCTTCACATTACCTCAATAACATTAGAGCAAAATCAGCCATCAGTTTTCTAACTGTCTCAATTTTGGTGGATAAGGTGTCGAGATATACTGTATATTTAAAAAAGATATATATTTTTGCCGTATTTACCTAAATGTTCTGTATTGGATATTTTATATGATCAATAACTTGTAATGTTTTGTAACCCATGAGAGCAAAATAACTAAATAATATTAGTTAATAATATTTTATAATTTTACAATAGGTGAATTGTAACAACAAGAAACCAAAAATTTTAAAAATGAACACCATTCAAATGTATTTGTGTGAAATACCAACAGGTTAATCTACCTAAAACTTTGTTTTGCTTATTTTAAAAATTAAATTGTCTTCTCCTTCCTATTTTAATAAGTTATTTAGATATTTATTTTTTTTTTTTATAATTGTTCTGACCTATCTGTAGTAAAATAATTATTTTACGAACGATATGTCCAAACATTATTTTTTTGAGTTTTTAGGAGAAAACATGTTTTTATTTTGCTTAAATTTTTCATTATGCTTGAACATTTTAATCTTCATTAATTTGGCTTATCAGGTTTTCGAAAATCTTATTGGGCTTATCTTCGATATCCCCAAAAAATATTAAACTTTGTCAAATAATTTAAGTTTATCAACAAAAGGATTTTTCTGCTGAATTTTTTTGTATTGCCAGGAAATATTATTTCTGATAATTCTGGCAGATTTCTGCGATTTAAAAAATATTACTATACTTTGTGCCTGTGATCTATAATCATAACATTTAAAATTTTGTATATTTGCAGTTCGCTAGTCATTTAGTTTAAATGTTTTTTTTAGGTGAATTTTCATCTAAATTCATAGACAATCCACTTATAAACGGCATACAATAGCATGTAGTATTTTTTCTTATGCTTTTCCAAAGGGTGGTTTGATTCAGGAGAGAAGAAAATTTCAGCCAGTGTATACCTATTTATAAAGTTGGTCAAAACCTTGACATTGTATTTTTTGCCAGCGTGGCTCTAAAATGTTTGAATTCAGAGACTTTAATGGCATTTAATTGAATTTATTATTCTGTTAATACTGTGAAGTACTATTATTAAGCCTCCTGATACGCATCATATTTATTTTAAGGAACGGGTTGAAACTGTTGGAAATGGTGAAGCAGTGGCTAATTCAATTCACCAGATTTCTCGCCAAACACCTACACCAAACTATATTCAGCATACCGGTAATAATCATGTGCAAAATGAAATTTCGACATTAAAAAGTGAAATGGAAGGCTTGAAACGAATGCTGGCAATGAGTATGGAAGTGCAGTTAGACACACAGCGTGCTATAAGGCAGGAAATTACGGCAGTGTTTGCTGCTTTTATTCAACAAACGGCAAGCACCAGTTTTCAAGGTAGTTTTCTTCAAGTTATTAAATTTCCCAACCATATTTTTATTGTTTTTTATTGGATTGTGACTTTGCATAAGATGCTCCTAAAAAATTCACTTGGTTACCCAAAAATTGCCCATTAGTTATTATTATGAAATTTTGCATGTTGTTTGAAAATATTAGTAATTTGGGAATTTTGGCCATTTTCAAAAAAATTTGCGCATGGCAGCGACATTTTTATCTGTTTAAATAAAATTATTTTAAATAAAAGATTCACTTATCTTATTGTGGAGGTTTATTTTTTATTAGATTTATGTCAGCAAATTACTTGTTGTTCACAATATTTGCAACAGTATAGTTGTTTTATTAGAGACAGAAGCGGCACGTTTGCTTCCTTTGACATATTTAGATTTTATCACTTAACTATTGCTAGAAGTTTTTCAGTTACCACTTTTCATGAAGTAAAAAAATTATCAATTTTTGAAAAGTAAAATTAAATATTAACCTATGTAGAATTTAGATTATTTCTAACAAATTATGACCACAGTCCTGGAATGTCTTGATATTTTTAAAGCTAGTTTTCTCATATTTTGATATGAAATTCAATAGCGATTTGATTTACCAGATGGAACGTCTATCCATGATAGAAATCTAAAATGCTTTTCAAAAAAAGTATTTTAATCTCTGTATGACAAATTTTAGTTATGTGAAGGAACTTTTCAAATTTGTGTAAACCAAATATTTTTTATAGCTCTTCCACCTAAAAGATGGGTATTTAGAGCTTTTATTGCTTGTAATTATTTTGACAAAGAAATTAAAGAGTTGAACTCATCTTTTCTTTTTTACAACGTATATTCTTATATAAATACTAAAGCATGAATTGAGGGGAAAAGAGTGGGAAAAGGAGGAAACAAGTCAGAAGCAGGGAGAAACAAGTGGGAAACGGGGGAAACGAGTAAACATAACTAAACATAAAGAGTAAATTAATAAATTGAAGTTAGAGGCTACAACCTATTTGATTCATACCATCTGGATTTATACCAAATGGGTTTTTATAATTGTGCAAAATGGATTTATACCAAATGGGTTTATACCAACTTGGGTTATACCAACTTGGGTTATACCGAATGGGTTTATATCGAATGGGATTACTCCAAGTTAGAGTGAAATGGGCTTGGTTGTGTTTCGTATGTAATTTTGACTCGTTATTTTTTCTTTTGTGCAAGAAAACATAATAAGCATAAAAACTTTTTAACATAAAAAATGCTATTGTTATGCATAAGTATTGAATGTTTTTTTGCACACAAAAATGAATAGGTATGCACATGTACGATGGAAAATAGCAAGAGTCTTCATTGAAAAATCAGAGGGACAGAGCAATATGGCAGGCTCGGGTATCGAAATTTAGACTAAATCACATTTTAACTGAGAGTAGTTCTGATTAAAAACTAAAAGTTGCTATTGTAAATTAATAAAATTAATTATTAACCCTTACGTTCCCGGTATAAATCAGCCAGATTACCGGGGCAGGTTTTTTTTACTTTAGCCCGTCATCATTAAAACTATAAAATAAAACCATAAAAACCATAAAATAAGTAGTTTTCAATAAAAAGTGATCACACAAATGATCAAACAGAGAAACACAAATATCAAAAACAAAAAAAAAAATGGCTGCTTTCAACAGGCAACAGCTTCTTGCTTTACTTCATTATAGAAGAAGGAAATTGAGTTTCCGAAATCGACATTACAGACAGAAGAGATGGTGGATGCGGCAGATATTTTCACAGATATTGTGACTGCTCCATTTTCAATTCGCCATTCGTTCGAGAAAAAAAGTACTCAAAAAAACACATTGGATGATATTTTTTTTTTTTTTTTACAGAATGTTTGATTCATCTAAGCATTCATTTTCGCTGTGAGAATTTGTTTGCCAGAGAGTTGAAAATGTTTCAAGTGTCTTACGATGGGATTTATTTCGCAGCAAATTAGAATTTATTCTACTGCGCTCATTTTAAAATTTTTGCGTCACATACCCAGCAGTTTTTCAACGGACTATGACCCTATGAACCAAGTGCTGGCTGCAACTGCTCTGGGAAACGTCAACTAGAGAGACGTTCAGCAGTTTCATCGATTGGATGGTTCTTCTTTATGTCTGGTTTGATGATGACTAGCAATGGTGCTAATTACAGTGTGTAATGGAAAAACGACATATCATCTCCAGTTTGATACTGATACACTTTTTGTGAATTTAGTATAACTTGCGAAATCATTTGAAAGTATAATTTCTTGTACCACTTATATGCTCTGCGTAGCGTTTCAGAATTATGTAGTTGCTGGGCAATACAATCTACTCTTTCCATGTGTGTATTATATTCCATCACAATTTCCGGTTTGTGCACAGTGTTTTCTTCCCTTCCTTCCTATCCTTTGCCATTGTTTCTACCATAAGTGATTGGTGACATGTTAATAGCATAAACACAATTTTTGTTTGTTTTATTTATTTTTTTATTCCATGGTATTTGCATGCTAACATAGGCGGATGCTGATTGTTAGTTTTATAGAACACACTGTCACTTTTGTCTAGTTGTTTGTTGATAGCTTTTTTACAATATTTCTTGTAGTTCTACTGTACAGTGCCACACAAGTGGGTTAGATTTTCAAGAAAATATTATGGAATGGAGGGGGTCATATAATAATTTTCTGTGTATAGCACATAACCTTTTCTGAGAAAATTTTCATAAGAACGGATGGAATTCTTTCCGCAGTTGTCACTGTTTCGGTTTTCATTTTCAAACATAACCTTTCCTTAATAGGTGAGAAAGTCAAGTGTAATCCTGTTCGATGATATCAACTGGTAAAGTTTGATGCCGAACTGGGCTCTCTTTGTCTTTATGTATTGTTTGAAATGAAGTCGCTTTTTGTACTAATGAAATCGAGAAATTTGTCTAGGCACAACAACACCATCGCAAGAGAAATTGCCTTATTCCAGTGTAAAACAAATGTAACTTTCCGTTATAAGAAAACACCATAACAATTTATATACTTATTTCTTGTTGCTTCATTTTTTATTCTTTATGATTTTTACAGGGTAACGAATAAAGGGAAAGAACGATGTAAATAGTTTTTTCCTTGAGAATTTTTGTTTTCCGCCAATTAATAAGAAAATCTTTTCTATTATTATTTATAAGCCTTTGCTTTCAAAGCAAAGCAGTCTTTGTTTGGCCCCGTTTCCTCCCGTATCCCACTCGTTTCCCCAATTCCCCACTCTTTTTCCCCCGTTTCCCACTCGTTTCTCCCCGTTTCATGTTTTTTTATAACGTAAAAAGTTTTTTCATTTGTAACCTTTGTGTTCTTGGAGAGTTAGTTGTGTAATAGTTTTATGAAATCAATTCAATTGCTTGAATTTTTTTCAAATAAACTTTTTTAGAGATTATTTTAATTACTTAGAATTAATATTGCATTTCTATGAATACGTTATTGGGCATAAAATACATCGATATTTGAAGAATTTTTATGTCTGTGGTTTAACTGTCAATTGTCATAGCCTTGGATACGCTTTAAATGTCCGTAGTTAAAATTATCAAACTATTTAATCATTTTTAAAGAAAAACGTTTAGGATGTTATAATAAATATTTAATAGGCTTAAATGCGATTTTATCAAATTATTTACCCACTTTCTTTTTATACTTGTGGCTATATGAGGTAATTTTTTGCAGCAATTTATGTTGTCATGATACAAACATAAATAAAAATATAAATAGAGCATATATAAGGATCAAATAAAATGACATTTGTTCTAGCGTTTTTACGGAAATAAAAAACTTTTTATTTGATAAAAAAATCATTAAAGGACCTAAAACTAATAATTTTGATGGACTTAAGCTTTTTTTCGCAGGTTTCAGACACGAGAACTCCGCAATGAAAGAATCTTCAATGCAGAAAAACTCAGAAATTATTCTATAGCGATGTAAAGATAAATGCACTTGTCTTTCTTTAGTTTTGGGGCTCTCTAGTTAAATCATATCCCCTACATTGATTGTTGCAACGAAATAAAATTTTTCTAGTGTTTGGGGTTCACTAGTATTATTGTCCCTCATGTTGCTCTGATCTGAGTTGACTGCGTGATTCTTATAAGCATTTTTACAACAAATTTTCATAAGAGATAAAATAGCTGTTAAGGTGGCAGAAATCATAAGTTGCTGGTGTAATATTACGGTTTTTAATCAGTAAGCTTATGATAGTAAAAATGCTGGAAGAACATTTTACGCCAATCTGGAAAGGTTATTTTCTAAAGTCATTGAACTAAGTGAACAGGTAAACTTGAGTATAAACGATGTCCCCAAAAAAGTTCTGGATGCGTCTCTAAACTAGATTTTAAACTAGGCTTAATACTAGATTCTATTAATAGTTTTTGGTGCCCCGAAAACTGAAGATAAGGCACATATATGGTATTTTACTACGATTTTACCCTAGAATTTTGAATAAAAAATATTCTGCTGCCATCAAACCTCATGAGTTTTTTTTTTTTTTTTTTTTTTCAGGAACTCTGCCAAATCAACCAACTGCCTTTCAACTACATCATTCAAGACCCGTCTCAGCTGGCCAGTGTGTTATTTGCGTCGATAAAACTGTTGATACCGTGCTTTATCAATGTGGACATTTGTGTGTATGCCATACATGCGGTTTACAGTTAAAAATTGATGGTCATAATTGTCCAATGTGTCGGGCACCCATAAGAGATGTTATACGAGCGTACCAGACACAGTAATGAACCAGTTATGAAAATTATCTTTTAAGAATAAAAGAATTCGATGTTCTCGTACAAATCCATGAACTTACCTAATTTTTTCATCTCTGTAATAAAGCTAACCAAATGCAAAAGGCTCTTTTCACTTGTTTCTTTAGTTGGTTAACTTTTTAAGGGCAAACTTTAATTATCATTCAAAGTTCTGATAGATGTTCTTAATATCAAAAAGAAATACAATACATTGGTAATAAACTTAAATCACTTAACTTTCTCAAAGAAATAAAATATTAATAGGGTGAATGTTGGAGTTGATAAAAAAGATTAAAGAACTCAAGCTCAGACCCATTTGATAATTTACTATAAAAAACACTAAATGGATATGAACTTGGTTCTCTAAGAACCTAGTGGTTTTACTCAGGATGTTCTCTAACCTAAAGGAATGGCATATATTAGGGATGTTCTCTGACCTAGAGGAATGACATATAATATTAATATGTTTTAAGTTGTATACATATTCTTTGAAAAAAATATTGAGAGAATACATGATTAGAATCTTTGTCTTTAACTTGCTTATTTTTTATGAAGATTATTAAATCCACAGAATCCATGGATACACCTATATTTTTCCTATATATATTTTGTATAGAAAAATCATAGCGGCAGATAAATCTTAAAACAACGTGAGTTGTCGAAGCAAACAAAAAGCTCGATACGCGTTAGCCTACGTTTTAGCCATAGAATATGTGATGTTTATACTATGTCTAAAACTGCGTATACAGGTTAGATTAATTGGATATAAGTTACCCTATAATAGCGCTATTTCATATTATGTTTTGCATTAAGCTGTATGGAAAAAGTGTTCCAGGCTTTTGGGTACACGTTAGCTTACTTCCTTGTACTTCGATTTTTCGTATTTAACTATGAGTTAACACGCGGGATACACTTGGGTAGTTGCTCCTGCTCCAGTCTAAACCACTAACCTGTATCCATATATTTCACATTTAAAGGGAGTTATGTTGATGGAAGCGATATTGCCAAAAAAAAATGTCTTAAAAAAAACATGTTTAGAAGTGACAAACATTATTTTAGAAGAAAGAACAAAATCAGTACATTACCAAGAGATCTTACTACTGAAAATCTTCATAAATCCCTCTGTATAAATGAGTCTGATAAAAGTTATTCAGCAATCAGGTATCTTTGTTTGTTTTATTTCAAAAGGTTAATAAATGGAGAAACAGAGCGAATAAATGAGTTATATATTAAAAAACTAAAGCTAAATAAATTTTGATTTTTATTTTCTAGATGAATTTTGTGGACGAAGAAATTATATAAATATATAACATAAAAAATAAAACACTGCACTGTTGTTTTCTGAGCGCTTCAGCACATGGGCACCTCAACAATTTGCTTTTCTTTGTAAGATCGTAGCATTTACTCTTAAAAAAATTCAGATTTCTGTTGCTTCCCTACACCCTAAACCCCACCCCCAATATAAGCATTGGCGCTAGTGAACTTTTCAAGATAAATTTCTGGTGTGCCCGTAAAGTGCAGAAGTGCCTTTTCTTTGCACTGCTGTAGCAACACAAGTTAACTTCTGGTGGTCAACAATGTGATTATGGCTTTCCTTCATTTTTTATCACAGATCGTTACCTAATGGAAGCTGCTTGTACAGGTTTCAGAAAGTATAAAGATATGTTTAATTTACTTGTTGAATCTCGGATGAGCTCAATTGAAACCCGACCATTGGATATAATGTTCAAAAAGTCTATCAAAATCAATGGAACTTAAAATTGATCATTTAATGGATAAAAGAATGGTGTAGTTGTTTTAATAAATGCAAGTTTAATAAATTCCTTGATTTAAAATTCCAGCCATTTTCGGTATTTTGGTCTTAACACTGACAATGCGGTTATCCCATAGCAGGTTTTCATCAATTAATACACAGAGAAATTTAGTTACTTTTGCTCTTTCAATGGCTACATTTCGAATTTAGGTAAATCATCAGGTATTTTATCTTTATTTCACTCAGAATTGAAAATTAAGAACTTAGTTTTTTCTATGCTTAGAGATAATTTATTACAACTAAACGAATCGGTTAAGTCATTTAACTATTGTTCATTGATTTAAAAAGTTCTTTAATATTAGGGCTAGATGTGGAAAAAATTTGTGTCATCTGCGGATATTTTAAATTGTACCTTTTTGGACGCATAGCAATAGTCATTTAAATACCCTATAAATAGAAGAAGTCCATCGAAATTGTTTGTGGAACACCACAAACAATTTCGAGATATTTAAAGTTTAGCATTGCTATTGTTAGTAACGCATTGTTTTCCTTCACTTAAATAACTTTTAAACTAACTCAAGGAAATGCCCTAAGCACCATAATGCTCTAATTTGCTTAGAAGTATTCTGTGATTAACAGCATCAAAAGCTTTTGAAAGATCTATAAAATATTCTAAAGTCATTTCATCGTTTTCAGAATAATTGGTAATTCCATTACTAAAAGCACATTAATTTTCAGTAGAGCTGTTGCACTGAAAGCCAAAATTTTTTGTAAAGTAAACTATTTGTGTTATGCATAATTTTTCAATAATTCTAGAAAAAAATAGTAAAATTGATATTGGCCTATAATTACTCACTTCACAGATATCGTCTGTTTTAAAAACGGACTTAACTTTTGAAATTTTTGAGGGGTCAGGAAAAATTCCCTTATCAAATGAACATTTTATAACTTTATATAAGGGTTTGTTTTATTTCATCGAATGCGTCTTAAACTATATTACCGCTTTTTTTCGTTTATAAGTTTTATTACTTCTTCAAGCTCAGTTTGAGTAAAATTTTTATATTGAGTTTCAGAGTTTACCGTTAGAAGGTAACTTTTAAATTTTGTTGTACTTTTTGGAATCTTTTTTAATAACCTTGGTCCAATATTTGTAAAAAATGAGTTAAACTGTACAGCTATATCGCCAGCATTAGTAACTAAATCGTTTTTTTGAGTAAACGTTATTATTGGGGAAATTATTGGTGTCGTCTTTAAGTTTGTCTATGATTTCTTTGATTATTTTCCATGAATTTTTGGAATTACCTTCGTATTTTAGCTTAAGGTTTGAAAAATAACTATTTTTTGAATTTTAATTATTTTACCAAACAAGTTTACGAAGGTTTTATTTTTCAAAAATGTAAACCTTTTGTTTCAGTTTGGAAGATTTTTTTAACCCTTTGGTTATCCAAGGACTTTTAATATTTTAAGCCTTACGAGTTTCTTCTTTGATTGGAATATATTTACTAGTTTATCATTGTCCCACAAGAAAACAGATATTCCTTGTTTAAACGATTGGATGCTAACACCGTTGTAAGTTTTTACTTTGAACTTTAGATTGTTGTATTTGAAGTTGTTACAAACGTTTAACGAAAAAAATTGGAAAACGATCACAGATATCGTTTTTTATAATACCTTTCTTTAATGACAGACCAAATATATTAAATATATTGTCGATTATTGAAATACTGATAGGTGTTTCTCTAATATGTTTTTTTATAAGTGGAATCGCTTCAAATTGAAACATGTTGTCATAAAACTGTTTAACCGACCTGTTTACATTTCTGTGACAGACAGTTTCCTGTAGTATAAAAATGTGTGTACGATCTCAGTGGAGTTGGCACAGTGGTAGGACGTTTGACTACGGAAAGAAAGTTCAAATTCGACTCCCACCTCTGGCGGAAATTTACTTTCCATGTTATCTCTGAGTTTCTGAGCAAAACTGATTGCGTAATGCAAAGCTAGCTCAATATGGTCCTGATTTTTTTTGACGACGTTCACCATTCGCGAACATGCGTCCATTCCGGTGTGCTCATTCAACGGCCAAATTAGTTGTTATACCGAGGTTTTTTATTATTTTCATAATTGTCATTCATGTCGATTCATGTAATTTTAATATCTCTTTAAGGGAGTAGTAAACCTTTCAAATTAAATTATATATTTTTGCACTGAGGTCAATGTAAAATACTTTCCAACAATGATTTCAAAATTCCAAAGTTAAGAATAATATTAAAGTCATCATTGCCAAAAGAAGAGAGTTCAGGGACGTCGATTTTGTTAGCACTTACACATGATAATGCTATCTTGTTTTTATAGCTGAAGAAGATTTACATTTCTGGTACTTATTGCCTTGGAACTTTCGTCTTTTCGATCTGACTTTTTCTCTGGGAATTTTGCAATATTTTATTATAAACTGAAAAACAATACAGAATATTAGATAAAGATGGCAAACAATTGTTTACACTCATTAATTACACGTGTCTAGGTTAGTACAGTGACTTTACTTCATAAAATTGTTAGCACTAGGTATAGTCTTCTTTTATTATCAAAGCATTTTTGTTTTGCTATATTGTATAGAAAAAATATTTTTTTATTATGGGTTTGTTTGTTTTTGAAAGGCCAAAACACACGATGTATTCTGCAAAGGCCAATACACATTAAATCATTTTTCAAAACCTTATAAGAGGTTAGAGAAGAGGATAAGAACCAATGAAATTGAAATTTTTTGAGGGATTTTTTAAATACTCACTTACTACTGCCTATCAAGTTCACTTTTTCTAAGATTTTTAAAAGCTGTATGGTATTAAAACTATATATTTTTGAAAGCTACGATAAGTTTTGCTTAAAATAAGGTATTAACATTTTTTGCAAAAAAAACCTAAGAAAGATTTAATATCACCTTAATTTGATCTGTAGTTAAAATTTGAAAACCTGAGCTTTTGTTTAAAAATCCTGGTTAGTTTTTCGTAGGAGCGCTTCAAGTGACACTCCTTCACAGCATCTTGAAGTAAAAATGAAAATTTAACACTGCTACGTATATTCATCAATCGTGACGATTGTTCCAATACTTAATTGTTATAAATTATGTTGGGATGAGTTGCTCTCCTCCTTCATCCTGTAATAAGCGCAAAACTTCTTTTTTTCATTGTAAAACTCTATACTAGTATAAATTTTATTACAGCTAGGCCTATATGCCTTCAAGCCTTCTTCATTGACAAATCAAAATCTCAAAAATCCAATTTATAACTCCTACAGGAGTGTTTTACTAAGTATGCTCTCCATCATTGTGTCTTGTTAAAGTTGTGTATTTTTGCTTTTAAAGTCGTTATTGTTCTGTGATCAGGCCACTTGGTGTTAATTAGAGATACATGCCTATAATTTTTTTTCTTTCAGGTAAATATACATTAAAGTAAAAGATGGAAAATGAAGATAATGCAAGTCCAGTAAAACTTTGTCACCTTGCAAAATTGGAAGTCAGATCTTACAACTGTTTGATTTGTGGAACTAGAGCCGAAAATGAAACTCCGTAATCCTGATTTAAAAGGAATAAACAACATTTTTTACTTCTCGTGAAGTAAGAGGAGAATACAATGGATTTTCATCAGGTGCTTGCAACGGCATTTTTAATTTGCCAGAAAAACCTTAAAAACAGGTGCAATTGACGTAAGATGGCATCCAAAGTGCTACTCGTCTTTTAGTAACTCAACCAACTTACCTTTTCTAACTGCTACGGGTTCATCTAATTCAGAAACAAACACAAGTGCAATGTCATCAACCTATTCGCAAAAACCACTAATAAATTTGCAACAGTGTTGTATGTTTTGTGGTTTTAAAAAACGGAATAGAGATACGAAACTCACCTTACTACAATATAGCTACGTTATATTAAAGATCCAGCAACAGTGCGAGGCCACAAATGATGTGGAATATAAACGAAAAATTAGTGACAACTTCCATAATTTACCAGCTAATGATGCAAAATACGATCTCGATTGCTACAAAGCATATATGTCGAACAGAATAGACAAACCCGGTGAAAGCAATTTAATTCATGACGTGGTTTTGAAGAATTGCTGAAATTTGTTAATTCCCTGTTGGATGAAGGACGTTCTTTAGAATTACCTGTGTTGCTAGATAAATAGAAGCAGTATTTCAAGGATATGGATTACGAAAATTATGCAGCATACACCACTCAAAAACTAAGGCTTGGCAAATAAAATTTAAGATGCTTCAGTAGCTATCATCGATTTTATGGCATTTAATCAATCATTAAATAAGTCTGGATTGAAAACTTATGGAGATTTAGCATACAATTTGGAATAATTTGTGCTGACTAATCTCAAAGAAAGTAGCATCCTTGTACGTACTTGTTCCTGACAGATAGAACGTTGTTAAGTCAGATGATAGGTGCAGACGCCAGAAAACAGACGTTCCTGTAGTTGAAATCACTTGAGATAATCAGAAGTTGCCCAAAAATATAACATCTTACCTAGGCAATTCAATTAACAAATGTAATCTTGTTACATATCTATTCAGTTAATGGGAAGAATATATACCAAGAATACTTTCCCAACAACAAATCGTCTGTAGTGCGACAATGAATGGCACTTGTATGGAATTAAAAAAACGGTCAATTTACAAGATTGGATTTGATATGTGACCATGAGGAAACATGTGGTAAAATGTTTGTTTATGCCAAATACTTAAAGACAAGTTACCAGTTACAGAGAACATCGGTTGGGAAAAGTTAGATGACGACGACATTGAGAAAGAAAAAATGTTGAATGCAGCTGTGCCAGATGCCATTGTTGAACTTGTAAGATGCAAATGCAAGAAAGGATGCAAAAATAATACTTGTTGCTGCCGCAAGGCTAAACTCCTTTGCACCGACGCATGTGTTTGTAGTGAATCTGAGGAATGTAAGAACATGGAAAACATCGATAGCAGTACCACTGATAGCAGCAGTGATGTGCACTAAAAAGTACACAAATATATTGCAAGTTGACAGAACAAAAAGCCGTCAACCTAAACCTCCTAGTGGTGCTTGCTGGTAACAGTTATAACTGGCTAGTAGGCAATGGCGCAAACTTTTTCAAGTTTAAAAAAGCTAAAAAACATTTATTTTAACCTTTTTCACCCTGTGGAGAAGTGCAAAATTAATTTATTTGCCTATTACAGAATAAGGGAGGAATGTAACTCATGCCAACATAGTTTGCAACAATTAAGTATTGGAACACTTGTCACGATTGATAAATATACGTAGCAGTGTTAAATTTTCATTTTTACTTAAAGTCATGCTGAGGGAGTGTCACTTGAAGCGCTCCTACGAAAAACTGACCAGGATTTCAAACTAAGACTCTTATTTTCAAATAAAAGAATGTTTAAGGCTTCCAAAAATGTATAGTTTGTCCGTTAGCAAAAATGTACAGTTTGTCCGTTAGCAAAAGCGTCTATTTAGCTAGATATAGGATTTAGCTACCTGACTTCAAAGCAGTAGTTGTATTGTTGTTGATAGGATACGATGTAATTGTCAATAATTATCAATCGGTATTGGCTACACTGATTGATTTGTATGAAACAAAAATAACAAACATTAAAAGTAAAAAAGGAGAACGATTTTAACACCTATCGATATTAGTGAAGTGGTGCTCTGATGATCTTTTTCACTAACTCGTAACTAATTTTTCCTCTAATCAGGTATCTAACTATCTAACAAAATTATTATAATTTATTCTTGAAAAAAAATTTTACTTTTAAAGCACCTGAACACAAGACTCGTAAAAATATGTCTGAAATCTCACTAGAATTGATGCAATAGTTTATCAATATAAAAAGTTTACGAAAGAATGGTAAGCTTAAGTCAGGGAGGTGAATGTCACTTCTTGCAGGAATTTACAAGATTAATGTATTTTCTAAAGCAGTTTTGGACATTACGAATATCTATGTTATATAAATTGGGGAGGCTGCTTTTCAGACTTAATGGCTCAAAATGCCGAAATATCTGAATAAATTCAGAATTTCCCTATTGTCCTGAAAGTTGGCTTGAAGACTAATTATAGGATGGGGACAAAGAATATGAGGTCAAAAATACTTAAAAATGTAAATTTTTTACAGGGGTGATACCCAAATATGGTCATATCTATAATCTAGTTCAATCATAATGAAAATTGGCATGCAGACTAACTTTATTCTATGAAAATTGAGTGTAAAATTTGACAAACAAATAGTTCTACACATGTAAAATTTATGGGTATTAACGAGAAAGGGAACTGCTCCGACATAAATTTTTCGCGAGTTCTGCTTAAGCTGTCTCAATTTTTTTCAACTTTACAATAGCGAAATATGTTTTCCGTATTTCGCTAGAAACTCGATTGGTATTTTTAATAATATTATTCTATGTAATAAAGTCTGTTTAACCGTGAGAAAGTCTCCATTACAAATCGAGTGGAGTATGTCTTCTGAAAAAGAATCAACGTGTCGCAAAATTTCATCGCTTGGGCTCTTGTTCCTTGATGTTAGGAAACATTATAAAATATATATTTAATGGTAATATTATTACAAAGAATTCCTACCTTGTTTATTTCTAATTCAGTGATTCAGGAAGACCACATGTAATGAGGGGCATTTGTAATTCCGTGTGCATGAGCTGTCTAAAGCAATTTTTTGACTGAATCATGTAGTTTATATGTCCAACTTGCCAAAAAAATCTGTTGGCATTTTTTTTGGTCATTTTTTCAAATTTTAGGACAAAACTTATATTATTTTATCAGAAATTTAATGCTTTTTATTGTTAAGAAAAGACCATATTAAAATTGAAGCATAAAGATTATTCACCAAACAATTACTAAATTTTCAGCAATACGGTGGAGTGTATACTATCAATAGAATCGTATAACTTAATACGAGTCCAAATAAGGCGTTGTTTATACGGATAAAAATTCCTTAGTGACTAGGGAAATATTTCAACGAATTAGCAACTTTTATTTCGTTCATATTGACAAATTAAACGAGGAGATATCACGTGATCATGTACTATTTTTAATGACCATAAAATTTTAAAAATATTTTTTGATAATTTTCTCCAGAATAAATTTTTGATTTGGTAATTTACATAAGTGAAATCAAAATGATGACTTAGCGACAAAAAAAATAAGAGTCACGATAACAAATAGTTTATCACGATGGGGATCGAACCCACAACCTTATTCATTGCGCCACTTGGTCACATCTGATTGAGAATTATTTTTTAAATTATGAATAACATCAATACAAATTACATAAACCTTTTACAAGAAAGTAATTACAGAAAAATTAAAACTAGTTATAAGAGTTATCTGAAGCAACTTATTACGGATAATGTACCTTACATAGAACTTACAAAGTCTATTTGACAGAATGAACTTGAAAGATTATGATTCGCTAAACAACAAGACGATGCATTAAATACGCTGTTTGAAAACATGAAAGGTGTAGCGTATTTCAAACTGCAAAATTGACGAGGGAAAGTATATAACTGTATATAACACATATAACTGCATATAACACATATAACTGTATCTAACACATATAACTGTATATAACACATAGAAGTATAAATTTTTTGACTTTATGACGTTTACACATTGGTTTTCTGTCACGGAGGTGCAAGTTCAGCCCCACTAAGAGAACAATGATTTTCTCTACAAATGGGAGCTCTAAGTACAACAGAACCAAACCCGTGGGAACCTTCTAAAATAAATAGATAATTGTTGGCCACACGTTAAAAAATATACGTTTGATACGAATTGTTTTTGTTATTAAGCATGTGAGCTATTGAAAAATTTGTTACGATGGATAATTGCAACTACATCTATTGACAGAAGATGAGAAAAGAAACTTTCATGTTCATCAAAATATAATATAACTCAGATTGTTTTGCAGACAGTTAAACAGTTAAAACTAACTAAGCAGCAGGTCTTCTATCAATCGAAAACTACAAACGCGAAAGGTTTGACCATTGCCGGTTGTAACTTTAAGAATGATAAACCTCAAGGGAAAAAGGAATTCCATGGTACGTTATTTATCTGCCCCAGTCAATAAGGGATTTGAAACCTTCACCTCTCTGCCTTGAAACTGCTGAAACCGTTTTTCTTTGCACATGAACTCCAAAATGTCTGTATACTTAGTATAAATGAACAAGCTGAAAGAAAACGATATAGCCACTTATTTTGATTATGGTAATCTTTTTGTAATCTAAGCTTCGTCCTCATTCTGCACTATAAGCCAAGGTCATGGCATAGAGCAGAAAAGCAGAGTCATGATTATATTGGGTAATGTAAAGGGTCTCTAAATAAAAAAAAGAAGCACTACATCGGTTAGGAATGGTTTCATCAGAACTTAACAGAATATGTGATATGTTCTTATTGAAAATTAATAACGCTTGTAATTGTCGAACTCAAAATGATCACCTGACTGGATCTACGAATACACGCATTGCTGACAATGTCAAGAGGTTATGTGATAGTATGACTTCGCTTGAAGTTGGTTTCAATAAGGATACACTACATAGCAT
Organism: Euphysa ruthae; assembly: GCA_035046665.1. Lineage (NCBI taxonomy): Eukaryota > Metazoa > Cnidaria > Hydrozoa > Anthoathecata > Corymorphidae > Euphysa > Euphysa ruthae. The sequence goes on along the minus strand of JAUZNK010022878.1, from coordinate 8,111 downwards.
TGTGAATCGGTATTGTCAAACCAAGCTGAAAAGATATGTTTTAGATCAGAAAAAATTAAAAAAAGTTGGAAACAATATGTATTTGAGCTTTATCAAGGAGAAAGTGAATGGAAGAGATGGCATTTGGAGGAGGACGAAACAAAGAAAGTTAATTACGTCTAGATCCCTGAAAACAAAAGGAGATGGAAAAGTATTAAAAATCCTTGCAGTATCTCAAAAAAATCCAGAAGAAGATTCTGAGAAATTGGAAAATAATATTTTTTTTCCAATTGCACCTCAACAATATTTAGCTTTGACCGAAAACTGCTGTGTTCAAACAAAAGTAAACTCATGCACACTATAGAAAAAAAGATAGAAGAAGTTAACTTTAAAACAGTGGAACATGTAGAAGGTGAAAAAAAAAACCAAAAGTGGGTTACAAATATTTGTTACAGATATTTATTTCAAGCATCGACCAAGGACAATGAGATCCACTCCTGAAATTCGATGTGACCTTTTTAGTAAAAACCAGAAATCGCTTCCTCCAACGGAAAACACGTCACCTTATAAAATTTTCAAATGACATTATGTCTGCTATTTTCTCTGTAATTCGATGAGGCCTATATTTTACAAGCCAGATGCTCAGTCATACGGATGTGATGTATTAGATAACTCTTTAATCCTCATTAAAACAAAAGTGCTTCCAGCACCCAAAAAATAGTAGATTTGACAACATGTGGCTGCAAATCTTACTGTTCTTATATCGGCGAATCAAATGAATCATCAAGTAATGCCAGTGAAACAACCGAAGAAGGATTTAGTTCATAGTTCATAGTTGAGGTTGATTAATTCAAGTTCCATTCAACGTATTTAAAGTATGACGTTTTTTAGCAGAGAAGTCTTATTTAAGTTAGTCAATTAATTATTTAAGTTGTTTTTACTTTTGCTTTATGTTTTCTTAAGAATTTATCATCATGAAATTTCTGACAAAATGATATATAATATTTTTGAAATATCTCTTTTTTGTTGCCAGACCCCAGTTTTAGACAAAAGGGGTCCCAAAAAATAGGAAAATAACTGAGAAAAAAAAAAAAGCCAACTATTATTTTTGTGTAAATTGATATGCAAACTAAACAATTCCAACAAAAAAATTTCTTAGATAGCTCTTGCACAAGAAATCTACTAGTGGAACAATTGCCACCTCTCTATTGGCGAAAAGTCACTTTGTTATACCGTGCCTTCATTCGCATTGAATGTATGATACCACGTTTACTGATAACACAGTTCATCTTTGATGACACGTCGGGTAATAAAGTCATTTAAAATCTGAAAATTACATCAATTGGGTCACTTTCTAGGCTATTGATGCTTGGTTTTACTATGAATCTCATTGTTTCCTTGTGTTTTGAGGTTGTACATATACGTGAATAGTCTTTATAACATCCATCGTGTAGTTGAATTTCACTGGACGTTAAATCTATGGAATGTTTTGCTTCAGCTATAATGGTTTCGTCTTTATGTAATTCTGCTTCTCAAATTTTAGAGTCTGCCGTTAGAGTAAAAACAGATATATAATATTTTTTTTTGCCACGTACCGGACTTGCAGAATATGCAATAATCAAGAAAGACAATTGTATCACCTGATCCAGTACGTTTTGATCTTCTTGGGGAAGAGGTTTCTTCTGCTTAAAAATAGCGTTTCTTTGGTGAATAGCTGGTAAAATTTTCTGTGAGATCCACTTTTGTTGTCATTAGAGTATATAATTGGAATCGATTCATGTTGTTTTTTGTGCATATATCTACCACCTAAAGCAATTTGTGCCTGTTTGTTGTCTTATAGTTTTAAGTGAGACTTATAACTTTATCTTCTTTTAATACTTGTATATGACCGCAGTGGATAACACAAACACTCATTTTTAATTGTAATTTAATGCAACCTCCACGTCGATTGTTTGCTCAAAAATGGTGATTTTGTAATTAAACGTAATTAAGTTATCATATCATGCTTAACAGTTTCCTTTTATAGTTCTATATTGCCCATCTAATTAACTTGTGTTAAAAATAGTCGTTATGTTATATTTTAACACTTCATTTAACACTTCTGATTTCGTTACTGCCATCATGTCGGGACAGTTTAAAAAAGCATTCAATACGAGCTAATTATATCGCAAGAATGTGGAGACTTGCTTATCACTTTTTTAGTCTACAAGCCAATTTTCAGGTTCATAGGAAAATTCTGAATTTATGCCCATATTTGAAAATTTTGAGCCATTAACGCGGAAAAGCAGCCTCCCCAATTTATAACATAGATACTCTTAATCTACGTCCAAAACTGCTTTAGAAAAGTTCTTCCTTGCAAGTTACTCCAAGAGCGGATAATCACCTTGCTGAACCCCTGGTCTAAAAGTTAAAAATGGTATACGGTAATTGATGATAGAAGAAAATTGCAGCAGAATTCAATAAACAACAAATTTTCTTACGCTACCATTGATTAATATGCAATCAAAGCATAGCTGAATAGAAATAAACTCTCTGTCGTCAGTATCGAAATTAATTTTGATTTGGTAACTAACAAAAAATACATTGTCTCGATTGCCTCGATTGAATTTTTTTCTACTGTTTAATATTATTAATAAAAAAAAGGAATTTGGCCTAAGATTTTCTGTGGAAAAGAAATGATTACTATAGAGATTATCTCGCTTTACCGCCGAATGAGCTGTTCTCGCAATGATTTTGAGAAAAAGTTTTATTAAAAATAAAAGTGAGAAAAACTATAAAAAATAAATAAAACTTTCTATAAAGATTCATTCTCCTTTTGCATATACTTCGCCTTCAGCTTCTTTATTTTTCTCTTGTAAACCCTTTCTTATACCTCTAAGTCTCTTTTTATTTTTCTTTGACTGTTCGTATTTGTAATTCATTACAGATATGTGGTCAGAGCGTTGCGCCGCAAGACGAGAGTAATAACTTGGAATAATGTTTAAATTTTTCAACATAAGTATAAGACCATCTGAACCATGATTAAACGAGAGAACTGCAGATGCTACTCCGACATCAAGAATTAATTTTCAACAAAAAACATCTTTTGGGCGTTTTCTCCAAAATAATCTGTTCAGCGCCTCGTTCGCGTTTTGGGCCTCACCATCAATACATCATCCCAGTAGACTATCTGACTTATGATCGGTGTGTGAAAAGACTGGTTTGTACACATTATGTACTGTTGCTGGAATGTTTCGCTTATTTTGTTTTACCTGTACGTTGATCCGATTGATATTTACAACAGGTATCTTCTGTTTGCGAGCAATATAAGTGTCGCTGTTCGTCCGATGTATTTTCTGAACAAAGAAATAATATCACAGCAATAGTTTTTTCATCATAAATACATTACCTTTATTTTGTCTAATACACATACCATAGTAGTTTTGTAAGGTTTTCATGACTTATTGAGTTAGACTACAAAATATACCTTCATTATCACTCGACTTTACCTTTTTATGCCTTACTTATAGGCTTCTCAACCGTGCACAAACCCGCTATTGCAGGTGTCCAACACAATCGTTCTTTACAATTTATCTTTACGTTTTATCTTTGAAATTTCAAAATATGACTTATTATCACCATCAAATGATGCTTAGTATATCTTAATTTATTGTTGTATCGGAATGTTCATAAAACACCCGTAAGCTCCATGGCTCCAGCACTCCCAGTATGGCTTATAGAACAACTATTCTGCTTTTCAATGGTCATACGAAGAAGTGCCTTTGTTCCTGTTCCAATATTTACATAATTTGCAGGTTTCAGTTAATACTGCAAACATCTACACATCTACCTGTAACTATATATATGTAACAACCCCATTCACTCAGCGTTGCCACGTTCCATCAAAATTAGCGGTTGCATTTCTCACTTAATCGTTAACGCACGAGTCAGGAATATCTTCATCTGCTGCTCTAACCGTTGGCTCTTGGACAGCTTTAAAATATGATGAATTGATATTAACCAGATCATTGTCAAACGCGGCTTTACTCATTGCTGGCGGCATATTGATGCAACAACAGAAAACATTCATTGGTGTATGACCCCTTCTGATTTCACAAAAAGATATTATCGCTCTTGTGTTAATAGCAAAACTTTTTTTACCTCTGGAATGTATACCTTTATTTTTGCTGATTAATATCTTTGAAGATAGTGAATTTTTTTTTCGAATTATACTTCCTGCATGATAGTATCAACCGATGAGCAAGTCTTTGTTTGCGATATCGTGTAAAAAATCAAGTTCAGATGAACATATCGAAAAACTTCCAACTTCACATAACAAATTTTTTTAAATGTTTGTGCTAAATAATACATAGCACTCTTTCCCAGCACTTTTCTGATCATTCTCGATTTTGATAGGTTTGTTTTTCTTTACAGAGGAAGATCCTTGCTCTGAATTAATGTCACTAGTGATGGATGATGCTGGTGGAACAACATTAGGTTCTTTTTCTAGTTGTGAATTTGCTACAAATTTATGCTGATTACATTTAAATATTTTTAGGAGCTCTATCTCTAGATCTTCGCTTTGATGAACCCATTTTGATGGAACAGGGTTAGTTAGCTACATTATATAATATAATAGGATAGTAAAAACAACAGCACCAAAATTTCGTTTTACACAAAAAGAAAAAAAAAAGAAAACGCTTTTGTATATTAAAAGCTTTTCCAACGAGAATGTGGTTTTAAATTATAACTTTAAAAAGCAAGAAGCAAAGCTGGTTTATAAATATGAAAAAGCGAAATTTTCCAATTTAGCAAATCAAAGACTATCCGCTGACAAGCCCAGTTGGAATCTAAGAAATATCACCGCAAAGCGAGGGGCTGAACTCAGCGCCGAAAAATCAAGAATTCGATGTGGATCCGTGGCAAAGTGGTCTAAGGCGCTGAGCTACGAGGCCATAGTGGAAAGGTATGTAGTTACATAATAACTGTGTTTACGGTGAAACCACCATCTAATTTTAGGCAACATATTATAGCAGAATTTAGATGGTGTATGTCTGACCTCGTCCTGTGTCCTAAATTCGTAATAGCAATAATAAAAAAAAAAAAAAATCATAAAAAAATGACTCCATTGTCAAGGGTTGGTTGAGTTACAGGATTTTGCAGGTTACGGAAGATTTCATGTAATATTATCAAATGAAAAAAATAGCTATTTTTAAATATTTCTCCAAAAATTGATATTTAGCATTGTGGCGTTGAAGTGTTATTTTTGCAAGTTTTTTCTTTTTAAATATTAAAATTTATAAGATATTCTCTCAAATACTATTGGGATTAGGAATTACTTCTAAAATGAATCAAATTTTTTGTCAGAGAACGAAAAAACTTTGCGAGTGAGAAAACAGGGGATTTTTTCTGTAAAATATTGTAGTGTAATAGGGGCCAAACACACTATTTGGTTTTTTTTACTGTCAATGACAGTGTCATATTTCCTAATTTCATACTTCTAATTATGTTCAAGTTTTGGAAAACATTTCCATTTTATAGTGTTCAAATAATAAGGTGTAAATGCAACAGATTATTGTTATTGCAACAATGTAAATAGTATAAATAAACTGTTACTAAATTAATAGTTTAGTAACATAAAAGTATAACCCTAGAAGAATGAAAATATATAAAATAATTCAATAAAATAAAACAAAACTGAACAAACAAATTATGAAATAAAAATTTAGGTTGCAGATAATATAAAAATCTACATGTTCGCTGCTGTTTTTATGATATGAAAAGATCACGTTGGTATGGTGTTTAATGTTCAAAGCTAGTACTTGCCAAGAGTTTATATTCTAGCTACCTTGTAGGGTTGTATTCTTTGTTACACTTGACAGAGTAAATGAGCAGAAACAGAACCTAAATTGCCTTTCTGCACTATAACACTTTTAAAACAAGCAAAAAAAAAAAAAAAATCAAAAGAGTATATCAGGGAAAATGCCAATTCATTATCTAGATTTATCAAGATGCTTTTTATTCAAATACTTTACGTACACACGTACATTGTGTAAAAAAGTTTACGTTTATTAGCAAAAATTTCATTCATTCTTGAATTTATTTTCCCTGAAATTATTGTCAACAGGTAAAACTCACAAAATATGTTTGTCGCACTCTCACGAAGATATCATACTAGATAATATACATATGAATAAATAAAAATATGGGCAAAATTATCACCAGAATGAATATTTTTGTACATCCTATATTCACTGAAAGCTACTTAAAATATTTAGTATTAACTACTAACAAAGTAGTCATATAATCAAAGAAGTGAGTTTAGTTATGCAAAACTTAAAATTACCTTTAGTCACGAGAATAGCCTCATTTTGTTTTCTCCAATGACGTCCATCCTTTCAAACATTCTCATGTCGGGAGTATAACCATTTCCTGGTCTAACAAACTGGAGGGTTCTCATGAATTCTGCAGGGCTCCCGAGAGCCTGATGATTGAACTGAATTAAAAAAATAATAAGATAAAGTCATCAGTTTTAAAGTATACCAGGCTGTTAGTCTGTATTTTTAAATAAATCCTCTTTAGCTTGATTGATCAAAAAAAAAAAAAAAAAAAAGTAAAAAAGGGCAGCCCAATTTGCTAATGGAATATTTTTTTATCAATATTGAATAAAAAAAACCAATCTGACAAAATTTCCACATTCAATCCTTCAACAGCCTTCCAGGTTATCTGTTTTTGGTTTGGTATACAAACAAAACCACCAAAGGCAAAACCCCCAAGACTGAACCCACCACAAAAAGACCCCTAAGACATAACCCCCAAGACAAAAACAATCATTAAAGGCTGGGGTTTCTTAGACTTTGAAAATGATATCATCAGATGTTTCGTTTTTTGTCCATTTTAACCCTGAAAATTTTCTTGAGATATATCCTTTTTAACATGCCGAACAGAACTGGAATTTGAACGTAAGCCCTCGATCGAATTCAAATTCCAATGCTTGTCTGATATCATTTCATTGCATTTTGCATCTTTTCCTTTTTATTATTATTAAGTATTATTATATATTTACCAACATAAGACATTGCATAAGTATAAATACAATTTCTTTCTCTAATAAATACTAAAATAACATGCATAAACATTACAAGTTATACCATTAAAGACAAACAATTACATAAGTTCAAATTTAAGTAAAGATTAATTAATAAGAAAAGACTTTGCTATGTTCAGATTGGAAGGGAAACCTAGAAGATAAGTCATGGCCAAATTCATCAACTCATCTGTTATAACAATAACAGTTTTACTGATTTTTGTGATATCAAAATGGGGCTCCTTAAGGATCATTTCTAGGTCCATTGCTCTTTTTAATCTATGTAAACGATTTACATATCGCATCATTTAAATCATCAACAGTATGTTTGCTGACGACACAAAGTTCTTTTTATCTGAAAAAAATTTAGGTGACTCATTCGCAAAAATGAATAATGAGCTGAATATTATTTCAACCTGGTTTAAGGCGAACAATCTATCTGTACGCGTCAAAAAAACAAAGTTTACTCGTTTTTATCATAACAAAAATAGAAATTTCATCGCAAATGATTTACCGATTTTAAACTTAGATGACGTAATTATTAAAAGAGATTACGTAACAAAGTTTCTCGGTGTATTGGTTGACGAAAAAATTGGAAAGCTCAAATTTCAAAAGTACTCTTCAAAATCTCGAAGAGCATTGGGATCTTATATAAGGCAAGACCGATGTTGAATAAATCACTACTAAAACAGCTTTTTTTCGGCATTTTAACACAGTTATTTAAATTATGGGAGGATAGCTTTGGCTAGCACTCATAAATCAAAACTAGAAACTGTGTATCGTCATCAAAAACACGCTGTTCGTTTGATCAATTATCAAAATTATCCACTCACTCAAAACCTCTGTTTAATGAAATGAACATCCTAGATGTATACGAAGTTAACATCTTTCAAACTCTTACTTTGATGTTCAAATGTAAACGCAACTTATCAATTTTTTTTTTTTTTAATTAAAAACATTCTAGCCACTTAAGAAATATATTCTATGATGTAATTTATTAGTAGGACCATCAATTAATAAAAAGTACGAAAAATTTTTGTTTTCATTTCGTTTCCCTCATGTGTGG